>JANJGN010003503.1:40000-44561 GCA_026770705.1 Isurus oxyrinchus | reverse complement strand
ACTCACTCCCGGGTATCTGTTATTCCATATATAAACCACCCCAAACCTCTTGATTAGATTCCAGTCTGTAACTCACTCCCGGGTATCTGTTATTCTATATATAAACACCCCAAACCCTCGATTAGATTCCAGTCTGTAACTCACTCCCGGGTATCTGTTATTCTATATATAAACACCCCAAACCCTCGATTAGATTCCAGTCTGTAACTCACTCCCGGGTATCTGTTATTCCATATATAAACCACCCCAAACCTCTTGATTAGATTCCAGTCTGTAACTCACTCCCGGGTATCTGTTATTCCATATATAAACCACCCAAACCTCTTGATTAGATTCCAGTCTGTAACTCACTCCCGGGTATCTGTTATTCTATATATAAACACCCCAAACCCTCGATTAGATTCCAGTCTGTAACTCACTCCCGGGTATCTGTTATTCTATATATAAACACCCCCAAACCCTTGATTAGATTCCAGTCTGTAACTCACTCCCGGGTATTTGTTATTCTATATATAAACCACTCCGAACCCCTCGATTAGATTCCAGTCGGGTAACTCACTCCCGGGTATATGCTATTCTGCTATATAAACCCTCCCGGAACACTCCGGAACACATTACCAGTGTCACACTGCAGCTTGAAATCACTGCTGCCCCAGCTCTGCAGGGGACGATGGATCTGCATTTCTCTAGCCCCTTTCACCTCTTCAGGATATCCCAAAACTTTTCACAGCCAATGAGGAACTTGCTTTTTGAAGTGTGGTCACTGACCTGAACCGCACCAGCCAACTTGTGCACAGCAAGCTCCCTCAGCCAGCAAGGCAGTTATGACCCAGCTGTTCTTGGTGATGTGTTTGAGGGAGTAATGTTGGGCCCTGGACACTGGTGGGAACTCATCCCCCCCCACTTCCCTTCATCCAATAGCGGCTGTAGGAAATTTTACTTCCAACCGAGTGGGAACATGGTGGACCTGGTTTCATGTCTCATCCTGAAAGATCGCAACTCTGACAGTGTGGCACTCATGGCACTTCCTCAGTACTGACCCTCCAATAATGCGGCACTCCCTCAGTACTGACCCTCCAACAGTGCGGCGCTCCCTCAGCGCTGACCCTCTGACAGTGCGGCGCTCACTAAGTACTGACCCTCCGACAGTGCGGCGCTCCCTCAGTATTGACCCTCCGATAATGCGGCACTCCCTCAGTACTGACCCTCCAACAGTGCGGCGCTCCCTCAGCGCTGACCCTATGACAGTGTGGTGCTCACTAAGTACTGACCCTCCGACAGTGTGGCGCTCCCTCAGTACTGACCCCCCGACAGTGCGGCGCTCCCTCAGTACTGACCCTCCAACAGTGCAGCACTCCCTCAGTACTGACCCTCCAACAGTGCGGCACTCCCTCAGTACTGACCCTCTGACAGTGCGGCACTCCCTCAGTACTGACCCTCCGACAGTGCGGCGCTCCCTCAGTACTGACCCTCCGACAGTGCGGCGCTCCCTCAGTACTGACCCTCCGACAGTGCGGCACTCCCTCAGTACTGACCCTCTGACAGTGTGGCGCTCCCTCAGTACTGACCCTCTGACAGTGCAGCACTCCCTCAGTACTGACCCTCTGACAGTGCAGCGCTCCCTCAGTACTGACCCTCCGACAGTGCAGTGCTCCCTCAGTACTGACCCTCCGACCAGTGCGGCTCTCCCTCAGTACTGACCCTCCGACAGTGCTGCACTCCCTCAGTATTAATTTGAAGGCCCCAATGGGAAGGAGGGGCAGACATGCCCTGAGGCGCCGGTAGATTCGGTGGCTAAACATCAGCGACTGAGCCGATTCCCAAAACACCCACGTTTCCAGTGGCTCTCCAGCTTGACCTCCCTTTCCACCATCACCAAACCCCCACCCCGCCACCCTCTGCCCCTCCTCCTCCATCGCTCTGTCCGCCTCTCTCTCCCCTTCCTCCAAAGCCGTCGCTTCAAACTGACCTCTCGGACCGAGCTTGCGCCGACCTGCCCCCCGACATCTCGCAGGGTCACACTTGGCTTTGCTGAACGCTCCTGTGAAGCGCCCTGGGGACAGTTTCAGCGCACTGTGGGCGCTATATCAACGCGGGTAACTGAAGAGAGCGCCACGGAGTTAGGAGGGAGTGGGAAGGGAGCGGGGACGGGGGGGGGGAGAGGGCGGATCCCAGGCTGGGCTGGAGTGAGGGTGTTGGAGGAAAGCAGGACAAAGAGGCAACTCGAGTCGGTTACACGCCGAGGGGGACATGTGTAACATGGCCCAAGGTGCTCCACGTGAGGAGAGACCAGTGGCCAATCGCTTAGTCAGAGAGGCTGGTTTTAAGGACGCAAGGGGTGGAGAGAGAGCGGGAGAGAGAGAGAGATGAGCGTGCTCGTCCGAGAGAGAGGTATCTCCCTCCAGATTCTGGGCTGCTGCATTCTGCTGTCCTCACTCTCTCACTGAGAGGGACTTCCACCTCCTGCAGCATTGCTCTTCAGGCAGGTTCAAAGGGCACTTTGTTCCCACATCTGCCTCGTCCCCACAGACGAGCGCTTGGCCGGCTTCCAGCTGTTTACAGACTGGAACAGCTCACATGAAGGTCAGGAACCTCCCTCAGGCCACCAGCTCATCCCAGTGAGACAATCGGCATTGTCTGAAGGAAGGGGCTGGGGTTGCTGTTGAAATGTTTGCTGAATCAAAGAGAATCATGTCTCGGCACTGGATCCGTGGGACGTCCCCTCCCCCTCGCCCTCTCCCTCTATCTCTCTCTCACATCTGAGCCCAAATAATCCAGGCCAACACACCCCAGGGTCAGTACTGAGGGAGCGCCGCACTGTCGGAGGGTCAGTACTGAGGGGAAGTGCCGCACTGTCGGAGGGTCAGTACTGAGGGAGCGCCGCACTGTCGGAGGGGTCAGTACTGAGGGAGCGCCGCACTGTCGGAGGGTCAGTACTGAGGGAGTGCCGCACTGTTGGAGGTACCATATTTCGGGATGAGGTGTTAAAATGAGGGCCCCCCCTGCCTCCACACACACACCCACCCCCCCACCCGCACCTCATCTGCTCTGTAAATTTACCCTGAAAACTCTAGGAAGAAGTGTGGGGGCAGGTGGAGGGGAGTGGGGGGGTGGAGCGGGTTAGGGGATGGGTGGAGTTCTCCCTCATGTCCCGGGGCTGAAACCCATACCCCGACCAACGGGGGAGACTTGGCCACTTGTTCACTTGCTGAGGGCGGGATCTTGCTGTGCTGATGCTTGTCTGCCCAGCCTCCTCCATCTGGACGATGGCTACACTTCCAGAGGGACTCGATGGCCGCGAAACCCTTTGGATTATCCTGAGGAGAAAGATTTTTTTCATTCTAACTTAACTTAACTTTCATTCCAGCTCACTAACAGGATCAGGAGGCGGCCATTCGGCCCTTTGAGCCTTGCTCCAGTCAGTAGGATCATGGTCAATTGGGTTGTGGCCTTAACTCCACTTTCCTGTCTGTCCCCCTCCATAACCCTTGACCCCCCCCCCCGGTCGATCAGAAACCTGTCTAACTCGGCCTTGAATATATTCAGTGACCCGGCCCCCACTGCTCTCTGGGGGGGTAGAGAGAATTCCACAAACTGACCACCCTCTGAGGGAAGAAATTCCTCCTCATCTCCGTCTTCAATGGGAGACCCCTTATTCTGAAACCGTGCCCCCTCCCTCGTTCTAGATTCTCCCACGAGGGGGGGTAAACATCCTCCCAGCATGCACCCTGTCAAACCCCCCCTCAGGATCTTCTATGTTTCAATAAGGTCACCTCTCACTCTTCTAAACTCCAATGGGTACAGACCCAACCTGCTCAACCTGTCTTCATAAGACAAACTCCCTTCATCCCAGGAATCAGCCCCAGTGAACCTTCTCCGGACTGTCTCCCAATACAAGGACAATCCCTCCTTGAGTGAGGAAACTGGACACAACTCCAGATGCAGCCTCACCAAGGCCCCTTGCCCAGTTGAACCTCTTTGTACACTCACCGCTGGAGCAATCCGAACCTCGCCAACCAGGCTCACATTGGCAGGTATCAGGTCCAACGCACCGGCCGTGCACACACTCCTGGGTACACCGAGCTGCCAAGTAGAAGAACGAGAGCTGGTCTTATGGGCTGAACAGACCACCTTAATCCCCCCAACTCCCTCGGCGAGCGAGATCGGTGAAACACGTCATCGTCACTCTCTGTTTTCACCTTCCCTACCCACGGGTGCCCCAAGGGCCGACCCTCATCCCTCGACCAACACCAGGGTCAGCTCATCGATCCCACGTTATGGCACAGCGGGTGACAAAGGCCGACTTGTTTAAATCCCAGAGGGAAACTTGAACAACTGTCATAACCTGTATTTTCAACTGGTATGCCTGGGATGCAGCTCCGAATTCAGGAATAAGACCACCAAGCCTCGAGAGGTTTGATATATATAAAACTAAATGAAACATTCATTAATTTAACAAATTAAACACATTCACACGTCTACAAATTACTAGCATAATAACTTTAAAAAAAATGCCCACATTAATCTCTCCCAGGTAAACCTTCACCAAGACAACCCATAG
>JANJGN010003503.1:0-35000 GCA_026770705.1 Isurus oxyrinchus | reverse complement strand
AACGCCCGTTCCCCAGCCCACACCCCACCCCCACCCCACCTCCTCCCAGGGGTGTTTCCTCCTACGGACCCTCCCTACTCACGCACGCAGATGCCCCGGCTCTCGTAGTATCCCTGGCAGCAGTGTGCTCGCTTGCGGTACTCAGTCTCCACCCCGACACGGTAGGCTACACGATAGGTGATTCTGTAATGGAAGGAGAGAGAGAGAGAGAGAGGCGGTTCGGTGAATAGCAGGTACTGAAGGGAGAAAGACAATAGAGAGAGAGAGAGAGGGAAAAAAAGAGTGTGTGAGAGAGAGAGAGAGAGAGAGAAAAAGAACGAGAGTGAATGAGAGGGGAAGAAAAAGAGATCGAGAGAGGGAATGAGAGAGATAAAAATGAGGAGAGAGAGTGTGAGAGGGTAAAAGAATGAGGGAACGAGAGACAAAGAGGAAGAAAAGATTGAGAGAGAGAGATAAAAACGAGAAAGGGAGACAAAAAGAAAGAGAGGGAATGAGAGAGAAAGGAAAGAAGGAGATTGAGAGAGAAAGGGAGAGAGGAAAAAAGATTGAGAAAAAGAGGGAGATAAGAGTGAGAAAGAGAGAGAGGAGAAAAAGAACGAGAGGGGATGAGAGAGAAAGAGGACAAAAGAGATTGAGAAAAAGAGAGATGAAAGTGAGAGAGAAAAAGTACAAGGGCGAGAGTGAGAAAGGGAGACATTAAAAGAGAGAGAGGAAAAAGAAAAAATGAGAGAAAGAAAGTGAGAGAAAGAGAGAAAGAGGGAGCAAAAGATCGTGAAAGAGAGACAGAGACAACCAGAGAATAGAGGGGACAAAGCAAATGAAAGGCAGAGAGGAAAGAGAGAGAGAAAACGGCCGAGAGAGAGAAAGAGAGGGAAACAGAGAGAGAGAAAAATGAGCAAAGGATAGAGAGAGGAGAGAAAGAGAGAGAAGGAGAGAGAGAAGGAAGAGAGAGAGAAGGAAAGAGAGAGAGAGAGAGAGAGGAGAGAGAGAGGAGGAGAGAGAGAGGAGAGAGAGAGAAGGAGAGAGAGAGAAGGAGGAGAGAGAGAAGGAGAGAGAGAGAAGGAGAGAGAGAGAAGGAGGAGAGAGGAGGAGAGAGAGAGAGGAGAGAGAGAGAAGGAGAGAGAGGAGGAGAGAGAGAGAGGAGAGAGAGAGAAGGAAGAGAGAGAGGAGGAGAGAGAGAGAAGGAGGAGAGAGAGGAGGAGAGAGAGAGAGGAGAGAGAGAGAAGGAGAGAGAGGAGGAGAGAGAGAGAGGAGGAGAGAGAGAGAGGAGAGAGAGAGAAGGAGAGAGAGGAGGAGAGAGAGAGAGGAGAGAGAGAGAGAGAGAGAGGGAGAGAAGGAGAGAGAGGAGGAGAGAGAGAGAGGAGAGAGAGAGAAGGAAGAGAGAGAGGAGGAGAGAGAGAGAAGGAGAGAGAGAGAAGGAGGAGAGAGAGGAGGAGAGAGAGAGGAGAGAGAGAGAAGGAAGAGAGAGAGGAGGAGAGAGAGAGAAGGAGAGAGAGAGAGGAGAAGGAGAGAGAGAGGAGAGAGAGAGGAAGGAGAGAGAGAGAGGAGAGAGAGAGAAGGAAGAGAGAGAGGAGGAGAGAGAAAAAGACCAAGAGAGAGAAGAGAGAGATGAGAAGAAAGAGAGAAAAAAAGAGAGAATGATTGAGAGGAAGACAAAAAGAGGGACACAAATTAAGAGCAAACGAGAGATAAAGACAGGGAGAGGAAGAGAGAGAGAGAAGAAGAGAGAATGAGGGAGAAGAGGAGCGAGGGGAGTGAAAGAGAGAAAGGGCAAAGGAAGAGAGAGAGAGACAACTTTCATTCTCTGGCCCTTTCCAGGGCCTCATGTTGTCCCAAAGCTCTTTACAGATGCCGGAGTGTTGCTGACGTGTCGTCAGTGCTGGTAACGGAGGAACTGCGCTCCCACGGCCACTGTAGGAAGGAGAGCAAGTGGGGTGGGGCTGGAAGGGGGGGAGGGTGGGGGGTGGGGTGGTGGGGGTGGCGCTAGTTCTCCCGGCCTCCTGGAAGGCAACATTCATGCCTTCCGGCCGCTGTCGCCGGACACCTGGCCCCGTCGCCGTCGGCGGGATCTTGCTGTGCGCGAGCGGGCTGCCGCGTTCCCCGAGTCACAGCAGCGGCCCACGCTGGCCGTGGAGTCACCCTGGGGCGGCGAGAGGTGGGCTGCGGGCCCAGCGCGGAGCCTCGCGAGCTAGGCCGCAGCCTGGGCTCCTCGCCGCCAGTTGCCGAGCGCTCACCTGTGATTGGTGCAGGTGATGTGGTCCCTGGAGGGGTGGCAGGGCCCCTGGTAAGGCTCATGGTGTCGCGTCACGTAGGATTCCTGCTTGGTGACGGAGAAGCTGAGGGAAAAATAGAGAAGGGAAGAACGTTAATTGACCACGTCAGCTCTCTAGGCCTCTTCGCCAACCAGGAGGTCACTGCCAAACCTCCTTGGCAGGCGGTGGTGGGCGTTGCGTTGGGTGGGGGGTCGGGGGGGGTTGCTCCCCGAGAACTTAAGATTTCTGGGTCCTTGCTGGGAGCCAGACGCCGGCTGGGGGCTGGCAAGGGAAATCGGGGAGGGCGATCGAAACATGATTGCCGGGCAGCTCTACCCCTGGGACGGAGGAGGCCATTTTGGTGGACATCCTCCCCCAATGGGGCAGTGAGGTTTGTACCCGGCTTCCCCACTGGCCGTTGGAAGGCCAGAGGAGGCTGGCCAATGGCCGCGAGGCCAGGGGTCGTGACCACCCCCACCCCCCCGAGAGGGGGGGTGGAGGGGGCGGGGGTCAGGGGTCCAATCGGAGTTGGTGGCCCCAACCTCGAGGGTGCGTGGTGCACTCCGTCGAGTTGACACCTCCTGTGGGGCGCCGGGTTCCCAACCTGGGTCCGGCGACCCGCTGCTCCGACCCTCAACTTGTCTTGTCACCCCCCCCACCCTCCTCCAATTCACCGCCCCAGCCCCCTCCCCCACACTGTCGGACTGTCCCGTCCACGCTGACCTCTTACCTCTCCCAGTGGCTGCACACGTTGGGGTCACTGGGCTTCAAAGGGCAGGCCAGTTGGAGCAAACTGGCCAACAGGACGATCCCCGGGAGAGTCGAGCTCAGTTTCATCCTGGAGTGAAACACAGGCGAGAAATATCAGCACAGCTTCTCTCGAAAGTAGGGGAAAAACATCCAGAGAATTCAGACCGATCTGTCTGAGGGTCTCTTTGTCTGCATTTGTCTGTCTGTCTATGTCTGTCTGTGTGCATCTGTCTGCATACGTCTGTCTGTGTACGTCTGTGTGTGTACATCTGTCTGCATACGTCTGTCTGCGTATGTCTGTCTGCATACGTCTGTCTGTGTATGTCTGTCTGCGTATGTCTGTCTGCATACGTCTGTCTGTGTATGTCTGTCTGCGTATGTCTGTCTGCGTATGTCTGTCTACATATGTCTGTCTGCGTATGTCTGTCTGCGTATGTCTGCCTGCATATGTCTGTCTGCGTATGTCTGTCTGCATATGTCTGCCTGCGTATGTCTGCCTGCGTATGTCTGTCTGTGTATGTCTGTCTGTGTATGTCTGTCTGTGTATGTCTGTCTGCGTATGTTTGTCTGCATATGTCTGCCTGCGTATGTCTGTCTGCGTATGTCTGTCTGCGTATGTCTGTCCGTGTATGTCTGTTTGCAAATGTCTGTCTGCGTATGTCTGTCTGCGTATGTCTGTCTGTGTATGTCTGTTTGCATACATCTGCCTGCGTATGTCTGTCTGCATATGTCTGTTTGCATACGTCTGTCTGCGTATGTCTGTCTGTGTATGTCTGTTTGCAAATGTCTGTCTGCGTATGTCTGTCTGTGTATGTCTGTCTGTGTATGTCTGTCTGTGTATGTCTGTTTGCATACATCTGCCTGCGTATGTCTGTCTGCATATGTCTGTTTGCATACGTCTGTCTGCGTATGTCTGTCTGTGTATGTCTGTTTGCAAATGTCTGTCTGCGTATGTCTGTCTGTGTATGTCTGTCTGTGTATGTCTGTTTGCATACGTCTGCCTGCGTATGTCTGTCTGCATATGTCTGTTTGCATACATCTGCCTGCGTATTTCTGTCTGCATATGTCTGTCTGCGTATGTTTGTCTGCGTATGTCTGTCTGCATATGTCTGTCTGCGTATGTCTGTCTGCGTATGTCTGTTTGCATACATCTGCCTGCATATATCTGTCTACGTATGTTTGTCTGTGTACGTCTGTCTGCGTATCAATTTTTTTCAAGGTCATTTGTTCCCAGGGTGTGGGTGTCGCTGGCTGGGCCCAGCATTGATCGCCCAGTTCTAATTGCCCCTTGAGAAGGTGGGGGTGAGCTGCCTTCTTGAGCCGCTGCAGTCCCTGTGGTGTAGGTACACCCACCGTGCTGTTAGGGAGGGAGTTCCAGGATTTGGACTCAGCGACAGTGAAGGAACGGCAGGTAACCATTGACCAGAAACTGAACTGGACCAGCCATATAAATACTGTGGCTACAAGAGCAGGTCAGAGGCTGGGAATCCTGCAGTGAGTAACTCACCTCCTGACTCCCCAAAGCCTGTCCACCATCTACAAGGCACAAGTCAGGAGTGGGATGGAATACTCCCCACTTGCCTGGATGAGTGCAGCTCCCACAACACTCAAGAAGCTCGACACCATCCAGGACAAAGCAGCCCCGCTTGATGGGCACCCCATCCACAAACATTCACTCCCTCCACCACCGACGCACAGTAGCAGCAGTGTGTGTACCATCTACAAGATGCACTGCAGCAACTCACCAAGGCTCCTTAGACAGCACCTTCCAAACCCACGACCTCTACCATCTAGAAGGACAAGGGCAGCAGACACATGGGGAACACCACCACCTGGAAGTTCCCCTCCAAGCCACTCACCATCCTGACTTGGAAGTACATCACTGTTCCTTCAGTGTTGCTAGGTTACAGAGATAGGGAGGGGTGTAGGGGCTGGAGGAGGTTACAGAGATAGGGAGGGGTGTAGGGTCTGGAGGAGATTACAGAGATGGGGAGGGGTGTAGGGGCTGGAGAATGTTACAGAGATAGAGAGGGGTGTAGGGGCTGGAGGAGGTTACAGAGAAAGGGAGGGGTGTAGAGGGCTGGAGGAGGTTACAGAGATAGGGAGGGGTGTAGGGGCTGGAGGTGGTTACAGAGATAGGGAGGGGTATAGAAACTAGAGGGAGGTTACAGAGATAGGGAGGGGGTGTAGGGGCTGGAGGAGGTTACAGAGATAGGGAGGGGTGTAGGGGCTGGAGGAGGTTACAGAGAAAGGGAGGGATGTAGAGGGCTGGAGGAAGTTACAGAAATAGGGAGGGGTGTAGAGGGCTGGAGGAGGTTACAGAGACAGGGAGGGGTGTAGAGGGCTGGAGGAGGTTACAGAGATAGGGAGGGGTGTAGGGGCTGGAGGTGGTTACAGAGATAGGGAGGGGTATAGAAACTAGAGGGAGGTTACAGAGATAGGGAGGGGGTGTAGGGGCTGGAGGAGGTTACAGAGATAGGGAGGGGTGTAGAGGGCTGGAGGAGGTTACAGAGATAGGGAGGGGTGTAGGGGCTGGAGGTGGTTACAGAGATAGGGAGGGGTATAGAGACTAGAGGGAGGTTACAGAGATAGGGAGGGGGTGTAGGGGCTGGAGGAGGTTACAGAGATAGGGAGGGGTGTAGAGGGCTGGAGGAGGTTACAGAGATAGGGAGGGGTGTAGGGGCTGGAGGTGGTTACAGAGATAGGGAGGGGTGTAGGGGCTGGAGGAGGTTACAGAGATAGGGAGGGGTGTAGGGGCTGGAGGAGGTTACAGAGATAGGGAGGGGTGTAGGGGCTGGAGGGGGTTACAGAGATAGGGAGGGGTGTAGGGGCTGGAGGAGGTTACAGAGATAGGGAGGGGTGTAGGGGCTGGAGGAGGTTACAGAGATAGGGAGGGGTGTAGTGGCTGGAGGAGGTTACAGAGATAGGGAGGGGTGTAGTGGCTGGAGGAGGTTACAGAGACAGGGAGGGTGTGTAGGGGCTGGAGGAGGTTACAGAGATAGGGAGGGGTGTAGGGGCTGGAGGAGGTTACAGAGATAGGGAGGGGTGTAGGGGCTGGAGGAGGTTACAGAGATAGGGAGGGGTGTAGGGACTGAAGGAGGGTTACAGAGATAGGGAGGGGTATAGGGACTGGAGGGAGGTTACAGAGATAGGGAGGGGTGTAGGGACTGAAGGAGGGTTACAGAGATAGGGAGGGGTGTAGGGACTGGAGGGGGGTTACAGTGATAGGGAGGGGTGTAGGGACTGGAGGGGGGTTACAGAGATAGGGAGGGGTGTAGGGGCTGGAGGGGGGTTACAGAGATAGGGGAGACCCTGGAGCGATTTGGAAACAAGGGTGAGAATTTGAAGCTGGAGTAGTTGGTGGGCTGGTGGTCAGTGTGGGTGAGTGAACACAGGGGGATTTCCTCCACAGGTTTTGACTCACCTATCGCTGTTGTGTTGGCTGCTCGCTCTCCCAACCATTCCCAGTTTGGTGTGTGGCCGTTGGGGCTCTGTATGAGAAAGAGAAAGAGAGAGGATGGCGTGTGGAAACAGGATGCACACAGAGCTGTCTATAGTTTTGCCAGTTCCCTGCTGTCCAGATAAGATAGTTTGTCTGCTTCCCTCTGTCACCGAGCCGTTCAGAATCATATCCCCAGCTCTACAACCTCCTATTCCTCCTCGTGACATCACCGTTTCTCCAATTATAGAGCCATGACCGCATAAAGGAGGTCATTCAGCCCACTGAGTCCATGCTGGCCCTCTGTACCCCAGCCCAGTCAGCCTCATTCCCCCCCCTCTCTCTCCCCGTCCCCCTGCGAGTTTACTTCCCGCAAGTGTGCGTCCGATTCCCTTTTGAAATCGTTCATTGTCTCCCCTTCCACACCACCACCGTCCCCCCCACCACCACCTCATGGGCAGCGAGCTCCAGGTCGTCACCTCTCGCTGGGTAAAAAATTCCTACCTCACAACCCACCCAAAACCTTAAATCTGTGTCCCCCTCCCCCCCAAGTCCTTGTACCATCAGCCAACGGGAACAGCTTTCCTTCCTCTTCCTTATCCAAACCTGTCACCATCTTGTTCCCCTCGATCAAATCTCCCCCTCCATCTCCTTCGCCCCAAGGGGAACAATCCCAGCTTCTCCAACCGAACCCTGTCGCTAAAACCCCCTCCTCCCTGGACTACCATTGGCGGCCGTGCCTACAGCTGCCTGGAGCCCTAAGCTCTGGAACTCCCTCCTTAAACACACATATATAAAATATATATCTCTCTCTCTCTCTCTCGCTGCTTTACTACATCAAAGGTGCTATATCAATGCAGGTCGTTGTTGTTGATGCTTTCATTTGCTGGTGAATTAAGCACCTTGGGGATGTTGAAGGTGACAAATAAGTTGTTTTGGGGCAGTGTATCTGTCCTGGGTCTCTCACAGCTCTCGGGAAGGACAGGTTATGAGGGGTGAGGAAGGATTGAGGCTGCTCTTGTGCCAAGACAATTAGACAGGAACACAGCAAAGTATTTAAACCTGGAATAGTGGGAGCCAGGAAGCAACCAGCATTTATTGCCCATCCCTAACTGCCCTTGTTCAGAGGGCATTTAAGAGTCAACCACGTGGGCTGTGGGTCTGGAGTCACATGTAGGCCAGACCGGGTAAGGAGGGCAGATTTCCCTCCTGAAAGGGGTATTAGTGACCCAGATGGGGTTTTTAACAACAATCAATGGTTTCCTGATTATCATTAGACTTCTAATTCCAGATTTTTACTGAATTCAGATTTCACCATCTGCCGGGGTAGGATTCGAACCCGAGTCCCCAAAAAATTACCCTGGGTCTCTGGAATACCAGTCCAGTGACAATATCACTATGCCACCACCACCTCCTCTAATACACCTGTCCCTAATATCACAGTTATAGATTGGTGTTGAGCTGCTGTGAGGTTAAAGTTTGGAGGTTAAAGTTGCTATAGAAATGTAGGAGGTTTAAGTAGAGGCCGCTCTGACTGTCTGACAATCTCTATCTATCTTTTTATAATAATGTTATGGGGAAAAACTGATAGTGGGCTGAGAATGAGGCTGGGGAAATAATAATGGGGAACCAGGAAATGGCAGAGGAGTTGAATAAATACTTTGCTTCAGTCTTCACGGTAGAAGATACTAATAGCATTCCAAAAATACTAAATCAAGGGGCAAAAGACGGGGAGGAAATAAATACAATAACTGTCACTGGAGAAAAAGTACTAGGGAAACCAATGGGGCTAAGGCCGGTAAGTCTCTTGGACCTGATGGGTTGCATCCCAGGATATTAAAGGAAGTAGCTACAGAGATAGTGGATGCACTGGTAGTAATCTTCCAATTAACCTTAGATTCTGGAAAAGTTCAAGAGGATTGGAGAACGGCCAATGTAACACCCTTATTCAAAAAGGGAGGGAGACAAGAAACAGGTAACTGTAGACCAGTTAGCTTAACATCTGTCACTGGGAAAATGTTTATTATAAAGGATGTAATAGCAGAGCATTTAGAGTTACATAATCTAATCAAACAGAGTCAGCATGGCTTCATGAAGGGGAAATCATGCCTGACAAATTTATTAGAATTCTTTGAGGAGGTAACAAGCAGGATAGATAAAGGGGACCCAGTAGATGTAATATATTTGAATTTCCAAAAGGCACTTGATAAGGTACCGCACATAAAGCTACTTAATAATAAGAGCCCATGTTGTTGGGGTTAGTATATTAGTATGGATAGAGGATTGACTAACTAATAGAAGACAGAGAGTTAGGATAAGGGGGGCATTTTCAGGATGGCAACCTGTGGGGTGCCACATGGATCAGTGCTGGGGCCACAATCATTTACAATATATGTAAATGACTCAGATGAGGGAAGTGAATGTACTATCACCAAGTTTGCAGATGATACAAAGATAGGTGGGAAGGCAAGTGGTGAGGATGACACAGAGTCTACAGAGGGATATAGACAGGTTCAGTGAGTGGGTCAAAAAGTGACAGATGGAATATAATGTGAGGTTATGCACTTTGGCAGGGAGAATAGAGGAGCTGAATATTATTTAAATGGAGAAAAAGTGCAGAAAGCTGCAGTACAGAGGGATTTGGGATTCCTTGTGCATGAATCACAAAAAGCTAACATACACGTTCAGCAGGTAATAGGGAAGGCAAATGGAATGTTGGCCTTTATTTCAAAGGGAATGGAGTATAAAAATAGGGAAGTCTTGCTAAAACTATACAAGGCACCAGTTAGGCCAGTGAATGGTTTTGGTCCCCTTATCTAAGGAAAGATAGACTGGCATTGGAGGCAGTCCAGGGGAGGTTCACTAGGTTGACCCCGGGTATGGAGGGATTTTCTTACAAAGAGAGGTTGAGAAGGTTGGGCCTGTACTCGTTGGAGTTTAGAAGAATGAGAGGTGACCGTATTGAAACATATAAGATTCTTAGGGAGCTTGACAGGGTCGATGCTGAGAGGCTGTTTCCCCTTGTGGGAGAGTCTAGGACCGAAGGGCATAATCTCAGAGTGAGGCATTATTTAAGACAGAGATGAGGAGGAATTTCTTCTCTCAGAGGGTAGTCAATCTGTGGAATTCTTTACCGCAGAGGGCTGAAGAGGCTGGGCTATTTAGGATATTCAAGACTGAGATAGACAGATTTTTAATCAGTAAGGGAATCAAGGGAAAAGGCAGGAAAGTGGAGGGGAATTATCAAATCAGCCATGATCTCACTGAATGGCAGAGAGCTGAACAGCCTACTTCTGCTCCTACGTCTTATGGTCTTATGGTGATTGGGACCAACTCTTTCAAAGATCCAGCATAGGCATGATGGACAGAATGCCCTCCATGAGGTAGGAGCACAGGTTTTACCCACTGTACTTCCTGGGTCACACTTCCTTCCATCATACGGTCAGAAGTGGGGATGTTTGCTGATGATTGCACAATGTTCAGCACCATTCGCAACTCCTCAGATACTGAAGCAGTCCATGTCCAAATGCAGCAAGACCTGGACAATATCCAGGCTTGGGGCTGACAAGTGGCAAGTAACATTCACACCACACAAGTGTCAGGCAATGACCATCTCCAACAGGAGAGAATCTAACCATCGCCCCTTGACATTCAATGGTATTACTATCACTGAATCCACCACGAGAGTGGGGGATTATGAGATTGTGTGTGTGGGTTTGTGTGTGTATGTGTGTGAGAGTGTATGAGTGAGTGAGTTTGTGTGAGAGCGAGTGAGTGTGTGTGTGTGTAAGTGAGTGTGTGGAGAGTGTGTGTGTGTGAGTGAGTGAGTGCGTATATGAGGGTGAGTGAGTGAGTGTGAGAGTGTGTGTGTGTGTGAGTGTGTGTGTGTGTGTGTGTGAGAGTGAGTGAGTGTGTGTGTGAGAGTGTGTATGTGAGAGTGAGTGAGAGTGTGTGTGAGAGTGAGTGTGAGAGTGTGTGTGTGTGTGTGTGTGAGTGTGTGAGAGTGTGTGTGAGAGTGTGTGTGTGTGTGTGTGTGAGTGTGTGAGTGTGTGAGTGTGTGTGTGAGTGTGTGAGTGTGTGTGTGAGTGTGTGAGTGTGTGAGAGTGTGAGAGTGTGAGAGTGTGAGTGAGTGTGAGTGAGTGTGAGTGAGTGTGTGAGTGTGTGTGAGTGAGTGTGTGTGTGAGTGTGTGAGTGTGAGTGAGTGTGTGGGTGTGTGTGTGTGTGTGAGTGTGTGAGTGTGTGTGTGTGTGTGTGTGTGTGCCTGTAAAAGTTAAATGATCCTTCCTGTTGAGAGAAGGGATCCAACACCAGCCTCTGGGAAATAAATTACATTCCAAATGATTCTTCAAAAGAATCTCCAGAGAATTGAAGAATTTCCGTTGTCGATGCTTGGATTTTCCTCAAGTGCGGTTTGCAGTGACATCAAACTCTGTAACTTTTAAACAATGTATTCATTCACAGGACGTGGGGGTCACTGGGCCGGGCCTGGCATTCATTACCCGTCCCTAATTGCCCCCTTGAGAAGGTGGGGGTGAGCTGCCTTCTTGAACCGCTGCTGTCCCTGTGGTGTAGGTACACCCACTGTGCTGTTAGGGAGGGAGTCCCAGGATTTGGACCCAGCGACTGTATAAATGGTAGATTTAAATCTACCACCCCTTAGCCTAAAACTATGGCCTCCCGTTCTAGAATGCCCCACAAGGGGAGTATCTGCTCCACGTCTATGTTGTCTACCCCCTTTAGCATCTTATATACCTCAATTAGATCTCCTCTCATCCTTCTAAACTCCAGCGAGTATAGGCCTAAACGGCTCAATCTCTCCTCATAAGACAAAGCCCCGCAACTCTGGAATCAATCTAGTGAACCCCCTCTGAACAGCCTGCAGTGTTTGTGGGATCCTGCTGTGTGCCACTCGGTTGCCACGTCCCCCTGCACTTTGCAACGCTTGGAAAGTGCTTCACTGGCTGGAAGGCACCTTGGAGTGGGGGTGGGTGGGGGGGGGGGGGGGTGGGTGTGGGGCAGGGGTCCTTCAGGGGGGCAATAGGGGTTAAAAGAAACGCAAGTGGCCTCATTTCGCCGAGCGTGGCGCAGGTCACGTGCCCGACGGGTCACGTACCGAACCATCCTACCCCACAAGAAGGGAACACAGGCGACCGATTCGCTTTTACTGCCCCTGAAAATGTCGCTGAAGTATCACGGTTTCAGGAGGAGCTGAGGCCTATTGCAGAGGCCTAAACGTCCATTCCTCTTTATCGCCTCCTGTGTCCTGAGACTGAACTGTAGAAGAGTTGGCAATCGAGCGGGCGCTTCAGGAGGGGAGACACCGGGCGCAGGATGGGGGAGCAATCATTGATGTTTCCAAAATTCCTCACGTAGGGATGTGTTCAGGAACAAAGCCCCATGTACGTCAACCCTCATTCCCATCCCATTTCACCATTTTTACCTTGGACGTTGCTGAAAAGGAAGACATGTCATCAAAGCTTTTCACCTTGCCCTCCTCAGAACAAACACTAATTTCAAACTCTCACAACAATTTATACTACAGGAGAAAAGGGCGCTGACTGGTTGGCAAGTTGACTCTGATTGGCTGAGGCGTTGCCATGGGGAAAGCGGTGCAGAATTATAGGCTCCCCAAGCTCCTGGGTAATTGAAAAAAAGTGCAAAGCTTTAACATATTCCTAATGTTTGCGGAGAATGGGTCCCTGTGCATGAATGTACATCACTTCTGGCAAGTGTAAATGAGCGAAGTTATGGTCTCAGCTGATTGGTTGTTAGTGTAGTTATTAGCACGCTCAGGATTGTTTCAGGGAGTACAGCTCAATTGTGGAATCACATGTAACTGTGCACATCTGTTTTGGGTTTTGTAAGTGTGGGCCGGTTCAATACAGTCTGTACCCTATTTATCTTCAGGCTGAGTGTGTGACTCTGTCTCTCTCTCTCCCTCTCTGTCCATCTGTCTCTCTCTATCCCTCTGTCTCTCTCTCTCTATCTGTACCTCTGTTTGTCCCTCTCTCTCTCTGACCCTCTGTCTCTCTCTCTCTCTCCCTGTCTGTCCCTCTGTTTGTCGCTCTCTATCTGTCCCTCTGTTTGTCCCTCTCTATCTGTCCCTCTCTCTCTCTGACCCTCTGTCTCTCTCTCTCTCTATCTGTCCCTCTGTTTGTCTCTCTCCCTGTCGGTCCCTCTGTTTGTCTCTCTCTATCTGTCCCTCTGTCTGTCTCTCTCTCTCTCTCCCTCTGTCTGTCTCTCTCTCTGACCCTCTGTCTCTCTCTCTATCTGTCCTCTGATTCGCTCTCTTGCTGTCCCTCTACCTTTCTCTCTCTCTCTCTCTCTGTCCCTTTCTCTCTCTTTCCCTCTCGCTCTCTGTCCCTCTCTGTCTCTCTCTCTCCCTGTCTGTCTCTCTGTCCCTGTCCCTGGCGCTCTCTGTCCCTAGCGCTCTCTCTGTCTCTCATTCTCTCTGTCTTGCTCTCTCTGTCCCTCGCTCTCTCTGTCTTGCTCTCTCTGTCCCTCGCTCTGTCGGTTGATCTCTCTGTCCCTCGCTCTCTCTATCTCCTGCTCTCTCTATCTCGCGCTCTCTCTATCTTGCGCTCTCTCTATCTTGCGCTCTCTCTGTCCCTCTCTCTCTCTGTCTCTCACTCTCTCTGTCTCTTCATTATTTCTGTTATTATATCTTCTATCTGCCTTCCTTGCATACTAGGCCTCAAGCCTGAGGCCTTATCAGGATGGGATTGACATCTCAGCCTGACCATGGTACAAAACGGTGGGTCAACATGTTGTACCATTGTTGCCCAGGGAGCAACCTCCCTGACCCACCATCGCCAGTCACCCTCCACCCTCTCGGTCCTCCTCAGAAGGAGAGTTTTGTTCATGAGGGTCAGGGTTAGCTGCAGGATGAACACGTCATCCATCCCCCTGTCGCTGGGCCCACTCCTGTGAATAATTCAGTGACAGCCTGCATTCAGATAGCACTTTAATATTGACAACTGTGGTGAGGTGCCTCACAAGAGGATAAAAGGGAGAACTGGAAGAGACAGCAAGAATGTCCGACCATTCAATTAGGAAAGTAAATGGTTTGTGGGCCTTTATTACAGGGGCTGGGGTACAAGAAGGAAGAAGCCTTGCTCCAGTTGTACAGGGTGTTGGTGAGACCACATCTGGAATACTGTGTGAGGTTTGGGACTCCACATTTAAGGAAGGATATACCTGTATTGGAGGTGGTACAGTGAAGGGTCACTAGATTGGTCCCTGGGATGAGGGGGATGTCCTACGATGAGGGGCTGAGTCAATTGGGTTTATATTCTCTGGAGTTTAGAAGAATGAGAGACGATCTGATTGAAACCTACAAGATCCTGAAGGGGTTTGACAGGGTGGGCGCTGAGAGATTGTTTCCACTGGTCGGAGACTCTAAAACACGGGGGTCCAGTCTCAGGATAAGGGGCTGATCATTTAGGACTGAGATGGAGGAGAAATTTCTTCACCCAAAGGGTTGTGAATCTTTGGAATTCTCGACCCCAGAGGGTTGTGGATGCTCCGTTGTTGAATATATTTACGGCTGGGATAGACAGATCTCTCTGAATCGAGGGGTATGGGGAGCGGGTGGGAAAGTGGGGTTCAAGCCCAAGATCAGAAATGATGGTATTGAATGGGGGAGCAGGCTCGATGGGCTGAATGGCCTAATCCTGCTCCTATTTCTTATATTCTTGATTTCCTCCCTAAACCTCTCCCTCTCTCTTTCCTCCTTTAAGATGCTCCTTAAAACCAACCGCTTCGGCAGAGATCTCGGGCGCCTGTCTCGAATATCTCACGTGGTCAGGGGTTGAATTTTTCAGGTAAAGGTCCAGTGAAGCACCTTCTTAATTCACTGATGCTACAGGCGCTGTGTAAATGCAGGATGTTGCTCAGAGGGAGGTCTGGGTGTGTTTGCGGATCTACCTCTGAGGAGAAAGTTGTGACAAACATAATCTTTCCTCACAAGCAAAGATCACAAACAAATACCCATCCACAAAAATACAGGAGATTAATACTGTGGAGAGAGACAAAATAATACAAACAGGCAGGACAGGTATAGCACGGGGTTAGATACAGAGTAAAGCTCCCTCTACACTGTCCCCATCAAACACTCCCAGGACAGGTACAGCACAGGGTTAGATACAGGATAAAACACCCACTACACTGTCCCCATCAAACACTCCCAGGACAGGTACAGCACGGGGTTAGATACAGAGTAAAGCTCCCTCTACACTGTCCCCATCAAACCCTCCCAGGACAGGTACAGCACGGGGTTAGATACAGAGTAAATCTCCCTCTACACTGTCCCCATCAAACACTCCCAGGACAGGTACAACACAGGGTTAGATACAGAGTAAATCTCACTCTACACTGTCCCCATCAAACACTCCCAGGACAGATACAGCACGGGGTTAGATACAGAGTAAACCTCCCTCTACACTGTCCCCATCAAACACTCCCAGGACAGCTCCAGCACGGGGTTAGATACAGAGTAAAGCTCCCTCTACACTGTCCCCATCAAACACTCCCTGGACAGGTACAGCACGTGGTTAGATACAGAGTAAAGCTCCCTCTACATTGTCCCCATCAAACACTCCCAGGACAGGTACAGCACGGGGTTAGATACAGAGTAAAGCTCCCTCTACACTGTCCCCATCAAACACTCCCAGGACAGGTATAGCACAGGGTTAGATACAGGGTAAAACACCCTCTACACTGTCCCCGTCAAACACTCCCAGGACAGGTACAGCACGGGGTTAGATACAGAGTAAAGCTCCCTCTACACTGTCCCCATCAAACAGTCCCAGGACAGGTACAGCACGGGGTTAGATACAGGATAAAACACCCTCTACACTGTCCCCATCAAACACTCCCAGGACAGGTACAACACAGGGTTAGATACAGAGTAAAGCTCCCTCTACACTGTCCCCATCAAACACTCCCAGGACAGGTACAACACAGGGTTAGATACAGAGTAAAGCTCCCTCTACACTGTCCCCATCAAACACTCCCAGGACAGGTACAGCACGGGGTTAGATACAGAGTAAAGCTCCCTCTACACTGTCCCCATCAAACACTCCCAGGACAGGTACAGCACACGGTTAGATACAGAGTAAAGCTCCCTCTACATTGTCCCCATCAAACACTCCCAGGACAGGTACAGCACGGGGTGAGATACAGAGTAAAGCTCCCTCTACATTGTCCCCATCAAACACTCCCAGGACAGGTACAACACAGGGTTAGATACAGAGTAAATCTCCCTCTACACTGTCCCCATCAAACACTCCTAGGACAAGTACAGCATGGGGTTAGATACAGAGTAAAGCTCCCTCTACACTGTCCCCATCAAACACTCCCAGGACAAGTACAGCACGCGGTTAGATACAGAGTAAAGCTCCCTCTACATTGTCCCCATCAAACACTCCCAGGACAGGTACAGCACGTGGTTAGATACAGAGTAAAGCTCCCTCTACATTGTCCCCATCAAATACTCCCAGGTCAGGTACAGCACAGGGTTAGGTACAGAGTAAAGCTCCCTCTACATTGTCCCCATCAAACACTCCCAGGTCAGGTACAGCACGGGGTTAGATACAGAGTAAAGCTCCCTCTACATTGTCCCCATCAAACACTCCCAGGACAGGTACAGCACGGGGTTAGATACAGGGTAAAGCTCCCTCTACACTGTCCCCATCAAACACTCCCAGGACAGGTACAGCACGGGGGTTAGATACAGAGTAAAGCTCCCTCTACACTGTCCCCATCAAACACTCCCAGGACAGGTACAGCACGGGGTTAGATACAGAATAAAGCTCCCTCTACACTGTCCCCATCAAACACTCCCAGGACAGGTACAGCACGGGGTTAGATACAGAGTAAAGCTCCCTCTACACTGTCCAAATCAAACATTCCCAGGACAGGTACAGCACGGGGTTAGATACAGAGTAAAGCTCCGTTTACACTGTTCCCATCAAAAACTCCCAGGACAGGTACAACACGGGGTTAGATACAGAGTAAAGCTCCCTCTACACTGTCCCCATCAAACACTCCCAGGACGGGTACAGCACGGGGTTAGATACAGAGTAAAGCTCCCTCTACACTGTCCCCATCAAACACTCCCAGGATGGGTACAGCACGGGGTTAGATACAGAGTAAATCTCCTTCTACACTGTCCCCATCAAACACTCCCAGGACAGGTACAGCACGGTGTTAGAAACAGAGTAAAGCTCCCTCTGCACTGTCCCCATCAAACACTCCCAGGACATGTACAGCACGGAGTTAGATACAGAGTAAAGCTCCCTCTACACTGTCCCCATCAAACACTCCCAGGACATGTACAGCACGGGGTTAGATACAGAGTAAAGCTCCCTCTACACTGTCCCCATCAAACACTCCCAGGACATGTACAGCACGGGGTTAGATACAGAGTAAAGCTCCATCATCCTCTGTGTTGCTGTCCTGGACATTGCGATGTCAGAAGCCTGTTCTCACTAGGCCCTGTTGCTCTGTGAAAACTCCCACGGTGTCCTTCTGGGGCCCCTGACAATTATTTGAAGGATTGCTCGAGGCAAGTGGAGACAAGGCTGGGCCTGGGATCTGGAGCTAATCAGCCAGCACATTCGGAGTTTATTAAGGGATGAAAAGCACCCCCTGCACACTTTAACCCAACCCCGCTTCGTCCGGGTGAGTTCAGCATTGAGGAATGACATCAATCTGGAAGCCAGGAGGCCGGGAAATTGTTACACAAGCCCGGGGGGGGGGGGGGTGGGGGGGGGGGGGGGTGGGGACTGATATCTGTGTGGGAACGGTTATGTTAGTGGCTTAATGTTGAAAAAGAGGATGTACTCTCGGCTCCAGGTGAGAGGGCCAAATGCTTCATTCCGCACGTTTGCTAAGCGTACGACCGTATAACTCACAGCCCCGCGGCTAGGCCAGAGGGAGCACCCACTCCGTCTCCCCCTGCACGCCTTTGATATCAGGAGGGTCACTCTCTCTCTCTCTCTCTCTCTATCGCTTCTGAGGCCGAAGGCCGTGGGCTCGAGGCCTGCGCCCCCTCCCCCACTCCGAGGCTCGATACTGAAGGCCGTCGATCCTGAGGGAGTGCCGCACTCTCCCTTTCGGAGGAGACCGTCCGCCCTCCTGGTTGCCAGGATACGACGTCCGAGCCTCTATTGGGAGAGACCGTAGTGGAGGTGCTCCCTGGTTGTCCTGGGGCCTAATATTTACCCCTCAACCGGGTAATCAGATACACGGGGCTGGTGCTCAGCGGCCGCTGTCAGGGGGACAGACAACAGGACGTGTGCGGACTGTCAACTCTCATCTCTCGTCTCGCTTCTTTTTAAGGTCAGAAGTTCCATGAAGGCTGCAAAGGTCACTCATGAGCCGCAGTTTCTTCGGAGGAAGCTTTACAAGAGAGAGACGGGCACAGCAGGATGGGAGGCCCAGGCTTTTAGGCCTCATGGTGGCGGCCATCTTGACCAGGGCTGTCACAGAGAAGCGGCTGTCGGTGTCAGTGCGCTGAAAGGCCAGACACAGGATGGCAGGAGGGAAACTAAGCTTCAGTTGGGATAAGAGAAGTCAATTTTCACAACAACTTGCATTTATGCGCCTTTACTGCAGGGAAAAGTCCCCGAGGTGCTTCACCGGAGAGTCAAAATCTGACCCCGAGCCACAAAAGGAAGATGTTAGGCACCGGCGACCAAAAGCTGGATTAAAGAGGTCGGTTCTAAAGAGCCTCTTAAAGGAGAGAGAGAGAGAGGGAGAGACTAAGTGAGGCAGAGAGAGAGAGACAGAGAGACAGGAAGTTGGAGAGGTTGAGGGAGGGAATTCCAGAGCTCAGGGCCCCCCCCAAGGCAGCTGAAGGCACGGCCGCCAATGGTGGAGCGATGGGAATCGGGAGGATGGTCAGGAGGCCGGAATTGGAGGAGAGCAGAGATCTCGGAGGGTTGTAGGGGCTGGAGGAGGTTACAGAGATAGGGAGGGTGTAGGGGCTGGAGGAGGTTACAGAGATAGGGAGGGTGTAGGGGTTGGAGGAGGTTACAGAGATAGGGAGGGGTGTAGGGGCTGGAGGAGGTTACAGATATAGGGAGGAGTGTAGGGTCTGTAGGGGGTTACAGAGATAGGGAGGGGGTGTAGGGGCTGGAGGGGGTTACAGAGATAGGGAGGGGTGTAGGGGCTGGAGGAGGTTACAGAGATAGGGAGGGGTGTAGTGGCTGGTGGAGGTTACAGAGATAGGGAGGGGTGTAGGGTCTGTACGTGGTTACAGAGATAGGGAGGGGTGTAGGGGCTGGAGGAGGTTACAGAGATAGGGAGGGGTGTAGGGGCTGGAGGAGGTTACAGAGATAGGGAGGGGTGTAGGGGCTGGAGGAGGTTACAGAGATAGGGAAGGGTGTAGGGGCTGGAGGAGGTTACAGAGATAGGGAGGGGTGTAGGGGCTGGTGGAGGTTACAGAGATAGGGAGGGGTGTACTGGCTGGAGGAGGTTACAGAGATAGGGAGGGGTGTAGGGGCTGGAGGAGGTTACAGAGATAGGGAGGGGTGTAGGGGCTGGAGGAGGTTACAGAGATAGGGAGGGGTGTAGGGGCAGGAGGAGGGTACAGAGATAGGGAGGGGTGTAGGGGCTGGAGGAGGTTACAGAGATAGGGAGGGGTGTAGGGGCTGGAGGAGGTTACAAAGATAGGGAGGGGTGTAGGGGCTGGAGGAGGTTACAGAGATAGGGAGGGGTGTAGGGGCTGGAGGAGGGTACAGAGATAGGGAGGGGTGTAGGGGCTGGAGGAGGTTACACAGGGAGAGGTGTAGGGGCTGGAGGGGTAAGGAAAGGAGTGAGGAGTTAATCGGAAAGGTAGGGAGGTTGAAAGCGGTGATGATGTTAAACTGGGAGTCGATATAATCAGTTTGCACTGAGCAGGAATTTCAGACGATGAATCCATCCGGCTCTGGGGCATTCTGTTTGTTCCTGTTTCCTGATCTACCGCTCTAATTATGGTACATCCTGGGAATGCTGGGGGGGCGCGTAGCAGTCAGGGGGGAGTCGTCTCGTGCTTGGCATCCGTTGTATTTTGTGTTGTATTTAGTATCTTTATGTTCGTATTTTCCAACAGGCTCCAGGTCCAAGGTCATACACCTCGTCGATTCTCCACGCGGGGTGGAGCCAACAACAACTTGACCAAGCAGCAACAGGAGCTGCACACGGACACTGCCTCTGTGGCCGCTTTGGGACGGCCTGAGGCTGTGCTAGGCGCTAGGGTAACGCACGTTCCTCCTCTGTGTGCGTGCAGGACCTCAGTCAGATTGGACAGAAACCTGGTGGGGGGAGACTCCTCTCAGGCAATCACCTCTGCCGGAATGTGGGCAGGTGGACTGGAAATATTCCTTCTTTATCTTTATTTGTTCAAGGCTTAAGTCTACACTCTCAGTAATGTCCTTGACTGTCAACCTTTCACTCTCTAGGGAGAATGTGGGACTCGCTCCCACGGGGAGTGGGGAGAATGTGGGACTCGCTCCCACGGGGAGTGGGGAGAATGTGGGACTCGCTCCCACAGGGAGCGGGGAGAATGTGGGACTCGCTTCCACGGGGAGTGGGGAGAATGTGGGACTCGCTCCCACGGGGAGTGGGGAGAATGTGGGACTCGCTCCCACGGGGAGAATGTGGGACTCGCTCCCACGGGGAGTGGGGAGAATGTGGGACTCGCTCCCACGGGGAGTGGTCGAGGTGAATTGCAGAGATGGATTGAAATGGGGGAAGCTGGATAAACACATGAGGGAGAGAGAAATAGAAGGATATGTTGATGGGGGGAGAGGGAGAGGGGGGTGGGAGGAGACTTGTGTGGGGCAGAACAGCAGCACGGAGCAGAGGGGCTGAATGGCCTTTTTCTGTGCAGGACATTCCATGTGACACCACTTAAGTTCGTGGGTTTGAGTCCCCCACTCCAGAGGCATCAGCCCCATGTTCCAGGCCCAGTGCTAGTGCGGAGGGAGTGCCGCACTGTCAGAGGGTCAGTACTGAGGGAGTGCCGCACTGTCGGAGGGTCAGTGCTGAGGCAGTGCCGCACTGTCGGAGGGCCAGTACTGAGGGAGTGCCGCACTGTTGGAGGGTCAGTGCTGAGGGAGTGCTGCACTGTCGGAGGGTCAGTACTAAGGGAGCGTCGCACTGTCGGAGGGTCAGTACTGAGGGAGTGCCGCACTGTCGGAGGGTCAGTGCTGAGGGAGTGCCGCGCTGTCGGAGGGTCAGTACTGAGGGAGCGCCGCACTGTCGGAGGGTCAGTACTGAGGGAGCTCCGCACTGTCGGAGGGTCAGTGCTGAGGGAGTGCTGCACTGTCGGAGGGTCAGTACTGAGGGAGCTCCGCACTGTCGGAGGGTCAGTGCTGAGGGAGTGCTGCACTGTCGGGGGGTCAGTACTGAGGGAATGCCGCACTGTCGGAGGGTCAGTACTAAGGGAGCGCCGCACTGTTGGAGGGTCAGTACTGAGGGAGCGCCGCACTGTCGGAGGGTCAGTACTGAGGGAGCTCCGCACTGTCGGAGGGTCAGTGCTGAGGGAGTGCTGCACTGTCGGAGGGTCAGTACTAAGGGAGCGCCGCACTGTCGGAGGGTCAGTACTGAGGGAGCGCCGCACTGTCGGAGGGTCAGTACTGAGGGAGCTCCGCACTGTCGGAGGGTCAGTACTGAGGGAGCTCCGCACTGTCAGAGGTGCCGTCTTTCAGGATGGGACATTAAACTAAGGCTCCCACCTGCCCTCTCGGGTGGATTAATAAATCCCAAGGCAGTTTATGATGAACGAGTGCGTGCAGAGGGAAAGTTCTCCCCGGTGTCTTGGGGCCCAATATTCATCCCGTAACCACCATCACTAAAAGGACAGATGATCTGGGTGATTATCACATTGTGGTTTGTGGGATCTTGCTGTGCGCAAGTCGGTTGCTGCGATTCCAAAGTGACAACCGGAATCGCACTTCAGAATAGAAAGTCCCTCATTGGCTGTGAAGCGCTTTGGGACACCCTGGGCTGGTGGAGGTGCTGTAAGAAATGCAGGTGGTTTTACATTGAGAACAGGGCCTTTTGAATTGGGATGAACTGTGGGTTGTCAAGATGCCTCCCGTGCGTAAAACTGGCTATGTTTTCGAATTTACCCGATCTGCATTTTCATCCCAATTAATCCACTAATTCTCAGTCCAACGCAGCCCACTTGAAACCCATTAGAGAAACCACTCTCGCTGTACAGTCGTCTGGTCCAATTGCCTCTTCCCTCCCTCGTTCTGCCTTCCGCCTTATCTCATCGCAACCCATTTTCCATCTCCTCAAAACCTGCCTCACACAATCTGCCCCCCCCTCCACTTACCCCCCACCCCACCCCACACAATACTCCCCGGTCCTGCTCCCCTTTACCAGGTGGTACTTTAATCCATAATGTGATCACTATTCCCAAGTTGCTCTCCCTCACTGACTTCATTTACCCAACCTGGTCCAGTGCTCATAACCGGATCTCAAACTACCCAGAACCAGGCCTAACCCTACCATAACCAGGCCTAACCCTACCATAACCAGGCCTAACCTCACCATAACCAGGCCCAACCCTACCATAACCAGGCCTAACCCTACCATAACCAGGCCCAACCCTACCATAACCAGGCCCAACCCTACCATAACCAGGCCTAACCCTACCATAACCAGGCCTGACCCTACCATAACTGGACCTACTCCAACCATAACCAGGCTAAATCCCACCATAACCAGATCTAACCTCACCAAAACCAGGTTTAATCCTATCATAACCAGGGATAACTCTACCATAATCAGGTCTATCAACAGGTCAAGACCAAGCAACATATTGCTTGGGGAAGGACTCATAGAATCACACAGCACTGAAGGAGGCCATTCAGCCCATCCTGCCTGTGCTGGCTCTTTGAAAGATCTATCCAATTAGTCCCACTCCCCACCCCCACCATCTCTTCCCCCCCCATAGACCAGCAAATGTCTCCCCTTCCAGTATTTATCCAATTCCCCCCCTTTTGAAAGTTCCTATTGAATCTGCTTTCACCGCCCTTTCAGGCAGCGCCTTCCAGATCACAACAACTCGCTGTGTAAATAAAAACAAATTCTCCTCATCTCCCCCTCTGGTTCCCTTCCCGATTCTCTTCAATCTGTGTCCCCTCTGGTTACCGACCCTCCTGCCCAGTGGGAACAGTTTCTCCTTACTTACTCTGTCCGAACCCCCTTCCTGATTCCGAACGCCTCGATTCAATCTCCCCCTTAACCTTCTCCGCTCTAAGGAGAACAATCCCAGCTTCTCCAGCCTCTCCACATGAACTGAAGTCCCTCATCCCTGGTCCCATTCGGGGGTCAATCTCCCTCCGCTCCCTCTCTGAGGCCCTATACGTTCTTCCTAAAGTGCGGGGGTTGGTGGGGGGGGGGGGGTGGATTCCCGGAATAGGGCACAGTGATCCCGCTGGGGGCTTAACCAGGGATTTACAAAGGGTTTAGCATTTGTAACCCTAAAGGCAACGACCTCCGATGTCTCTTTAACATCCCGATCACGAGGCCCTGGGTCTGTCAAACGTTCTGTGGAACTCACTTTCCTCCTCGTGTGTGTTCCCGATTCCTCTTGGTTGTCATTTTCCTGCCAAAGTCCCTCTTCCCTTCCAGCTCCATACTTTTCCCTCCATTGATAATTTGTCCATCTGATCCGTTTTGTGACTGACTCCTTCTCACTCTAAATTGTTCTGCTAGTGAACATTTACCCCCTTCTAGTTACCCTGTCTCCAGTTACCCTGTCTCCTTCAGCACTTCCTGGTTGCTTCCTGGCTCCCACTATTCCAGGTTTAAATACTTTGCCGTGTTCCTGTCTAATTGTCTTGGCACAAGAGCAGCCTCAATCCTTCCTCACCCCTCATAACCTGTCCTTCCCGAGAGCTGTGAGAGACCCAGGACAGATACACTGCCCCAAAACAACTTATTTGGCACCTTCAACATCCCCAAGGTGCTTAATTCACTTGCAAACGAAAGCATCAACAACAACGACTTGCATTGATATAGCACCTTTGATGGAGTAAAACATCCCAGGGGGCTCCACAGGAGCAGACATCAATCAGTGGTTTCGTCCCGAGTCACATGAGGAGATATCAGGGACAGGCGACCAAAGGCTCAGTCAAAGGGGTCGGTTTTAAGGACCGTCTTAAAGGAGAATGGAGAGACCAGAGGGAGAGAGAGGCAGAGAGGGGCGGAGAGGTTTAGGGAGGGAATTCCAGAGCTGAGGGCCCCCCCCAAGGCAGCTGAAGGCACGGCCGCCAATGGTGGAGCGATGGGAATCGGGGGATTGTCAAGAGGCCGGAATTGGTTGAGCGCAAAGATCTCGGAGGGTTGTAGGGGCTGGAGGAGGTTAGAGAGATAGGGAGGGGGTGTAGGGGCTGGAGGAGGTTACAGAGATAGGGAGGGGGTTGTAGGGGCTGGAGGAGGTTACAGAGATAAGGAGGGGTGTAGGGGCTGGAGGAGGTTACAGAGATAGGGAGGGGTGTAGGGGCTGGAGGAGGTTACAGAGATAGGGAGGGGGTGTAGGGGCTGGAGGAGGTTACAGAGATAGGGAGGGGTGTAGGGGCTGGAGGAGGTTACAGAGATAGGGAGGGGTGTAGGGGCTGGAGGAGGTTACAGAGATAGGGAGGGGTGTAGGGACTGGCGTGAGTCAGGATGTGTTTTGGATGAGCTGAAGTTCCCAGAGGCTGGAAGACACTGAGACTGTCCAGGAGAGGGTGGGAAAAGACTGATCCCTGTGGGTGGGTGGGGAGTCGAGCGGGAGGTAGGTGAGGTTGGGGAGGGGTGAGGTGGGTGAGATTGGGGAGGGGGACGTGGGGGAGGACGGGGAGTTGGGGGAGGGGGGGAGGTGGGTGGTGGGTGAGGTTGAGGAGGGGGGGAGGTGGGTGAGGTTGAGGTTGGGGAAGGGGGAGGTGGATGGGGTTGGGGGAGGGGGAGGTCGGGAGATTGGGGGAGGTGGAGTTGGGGAGGTTGGAGAGGGGTAGGTGGGTGGGGTTGGGAAGGGGAGGTGGGTGAGGTTGGGGAGGGGGAGGTTGGTGAGGTTGAGGAGGGGGGAGGTTGGTGCTGTTGAGGAGGGGGGAGGGAGAGGTTGGTAAGGTTGGGGAAGGGGAGGTGGGTGAGGTTGGGGAGGCGGAGGGGAGTGAGGGTTGGGGAGGGGGAGGCGAGTGAGGTGAGGGGGAGGGGGAGTGAGGTTGGGGAGGGGAGGTGAGTGAGGTTGGGGAGGGGGAGGGGAGTGAGGTTGGGGAGGGGGAGGGAGAGGTTGCTAAGGTTGGGGAAGGGGAGGTGGGTGAGGTTGGGGAGGGGGAAGGGAGTGAGGTTGGGGAGGGGGAGGCGAGTGAGGTTGGGGAGGGGGAGGGGAGTGAGGTTGGGAGGGGGAGGGGAGTGAGGTTGGGGGAGGGGGGAGGGAGAGGTTTGGTAAGGTTGGGGAAGGGGGAGGTGGGTGAGGTTGGGGAGGGGGAGGGGAGTGAGGTTGGGGAGGGGGGAGGGAGAGGTTGGTAAGGTTGGGGAAGGGGAGGTGGGTGAGGTTGGGGAGGGGGAGGGGAGTGAGGTTGGGGAGGGGGGAGGGAGAGGTTGGTAAGGTTGGGGAAGGGGAGGTGGGTGAGGTTGGGGAGGGGGGGAGGGGGAGGTTGGGGAGGGGGGAGGGGAGGTGGGTTTGGTTGGGGAAGGGGAGGTGGGTGAGGTTGGGGAGGGGGGGAGGGGGAGGTTGGTAAGGTTGGGGAAGGGGAGGTGGGTGAGGTTGGGGAGGGGGGAGGGAGAGGTTGGTAAGGTTGGGGAGGGGGAGGTGGGTGAGTTTGGGGAGGGGGGAGGGGGGAGGTGGGTTTGGGTGGGGAGGGGGGAGGGGAGTGAGGTTGGGGAGGGGGGAGGGGAGTGAGGTTGGGGAGGGGGAGGTGGGTTTGGGTGGGGAGGGGGAGGTGGGTTTGGGTGGGGAGGGGGAGGTGGGTTTGGGTGGGGAGGGGGAGGTTGGAGAAGGTGAGGTGGGGAGGGGGTTGGGGGAGGGGGAAGTGGGGGAGGGGGTGATCTGGGGGGCGTGGACGTGGGGAGGTGGGGAGGGGTTGAGGGAGGGGGTGTTGGGGGTGGTGGGGGAGGGGGTGATCCGGGGGGGGTGGACGTGGGGAGGTGGGGAGGTGGGGGAGGGGGGTTGAGGGAGGGGGTGTTGGGGGAGGTGGGGGAGGGGGGTGTTGGTGGGGGTGGGGATGTGGGGAGGTGGGGGAGGGGGTTGAGGAGGGGGTGTTGGTGGGGGTGGACGGAGGGACGTGGGGGAGGGGGGTGATCTGGGGGGGTGGACGTGGGGAGGTGGGGGAGGGGGTTGAGGGGGTGGGAATGCCGTCCGCTGCCTCGGTCCTCGAGTGAAATGCGACAGGAGACGGGGCCTCCAGCTGCTGCTGCTGACCTGGAGTCCGCAGCTCGCTCTCCGCACAGGAAGAGACCAACAGGAACACAGCCCTGCAGCTGCTCGTGAGTGAAGCCTCACTTCCCCTCACTTCCCCTCACTTCCCCTCACTTCCCCTCACTTCCCCTCCGCTCTGCAAACCTCTCCGGCCTTCACAGGCAAGCAGCAAGAGCAGCTCCAGCTGAGTGGAAAGGGAGGAGGTCCAGGGTTAGTGGGATCCCGAGAGCGGCTGTGCAGCGAGGGAGGGAGGGCAGAAACTGGCTGTAACACACTGAGGACAAAAAGCGTCCCAATTCGCCTCAGAAATGCCTCGCGGTGCTTCACAGCCAATGAAATGCGTCTTCTGTGAAGGAACATGGCAGCCATTTTGTGCACAGCAAGCTCCCACAAACAGCAACGTGATAACAACCCAGCTCGCCTGAGATGTTGGCTGAGGGATGAATACCGGGCCCCGAGGAGCAGCCTCCCCACCCGCCCCCTTCCCCCCACCACACCCCCCCCCCCCCACACCCCACCGCCCCCTTCCTCCAGTCTTGACCGTGGGATCCTTTACCTCCGGCCGAGAAAGGGGGGCCTGGGTTTAAAGACTGGCGCTGAGAGACGGCACCGCTGGCCGTGCAGCACTCCATCACCGGCGCCGGGAGTGCCGGCCTGGATGAGGGGAGCTCAAAGCCTGGACGCCGCAGCAGGCCGTAAAGCACTGGGCTGGGTGTGTAGAGGCTGGCTCCCCCTCAGCGTAGGCCCGGCTGCCGGGGGGGAGGCCCAGCCGTCCGTGCAGGAAACGCCGGGGGTCAGGACTGACAGGGTTAACGGCCCCCGAAGGAGCCTTTCGCTAAGGCGCAGGGAGGGATGATAGGAAACATCTTGCGAGAGGAGGCCTGAAGGTTTTGGAACAACCATTTCCTCAGTGAAGCTGTGGTCAACAGCGTGAGGAAGTTGTGTTTACATTGTTCCTTGGCCTCCCTGTAACTGACCCCTGAACGTTGCACAACAGTCTGGGAAACCAACGCCAAGAATCATCCTGTATCTCAACTCCTTCGGCACTCGAAAGCCAAGCTGAGCAACATGTCAGCTTGATGCCTCTCAGGCCTCGCGTTGGGCTCCGGCCCACACGTGCTCTCAGACTCCTGATTCTGAAAACAGCACCCCCAGGATGTCCCGGCCGCCAGCCAGCGGGGGCCCTCTCGGCCGGGGGTCAGGGTCGCAGTGTCGGAAACCTGGCAGCCGCTCTGCGCACAGCAAGCTCCCACAAGCGGCAACGTGGTACTGACCCACATCCTCGCCTTTTTAGTGATGTTGGGTTGAGGGGGAGAGATTGGGCCCCAGGACACCGGGGAGATCTCCCTTCTCCAACTGCTCTTCTTCCAATAGCAGCCGTGGGATCTCTTACACTCACCCGAGAGGGCAGACGAGGGCCTTGATTTAACATCTCATCCTGAAAGACAGCGCCTCCGACAGTGCGGCACTCCCTCAGTACTGACCCTCCGACAGCGCGGCGCTTCCTCAGCACTGACCCTCCCCGACAGTGCAGCACTCCCTCAGTACTGACCCTCCGACAGTGCGGCGCTCCCTCAGTACTGACCCTCCAACAGCGCGGCGCTTCCTCAGCACTGACCCTCCCCGACAGTGCAGCACTCCCTCAGTACTGACCCTCCGACAGTGTGGCACTCCCTCAGTACTGACCCTCCGACAGTGCGGCACTCCCTCAGTACTGACCCTCCGACAGTGCGGCACTCCCTCAGTACTGACCCTCCGACAGCGCGGCACTCCCTCAGCACTGACCCTCCAACAGCGCGGCACTCCCTCAGCACTGACGCTCCGACAGTGCAGCGCTCCCTCAGTACTGACCCTCCGACAGTGCGGCACTCCCTCAGTACTGAACCTCCGACAGTGCGGCGCTCCCTCAGTACTGACCCTCCGACAGGGAGGCACTCCCTCAGTACTGACCCTCCGACAGTGCGGTGCTCCCTCAGTACTGACCCTCCGACAGTGTGCCGCTCCCTCAGCACTGACCCTCCGACAGTGCGGCACTCCCTCAGTACTGACCCTCCGACAGCGCGGCACTCCCTCAGTACTGAACCTCCGACAGTGTGGCGCTCCCTCAGCACTGACCCTCCGACAGGGAGGCACTCCCTCAGTACTGACCCTCTGACAGTGCGGCACTCCCTCAGCACTGACCCTCCGACAGGGAGGCACTCCCTCAGTACTGACCCTCCGACAGCGCGGCGCTCCCTCAGTACTGAAAGATAGTACTGAGGGAGCGCCGCACTGTCAGAGTTATATTGATGGATGCTGAGTTTTGGTCCCCCTCTATAGGATGCCGGGTGTGAAGCATAACACAGTCGAATTGCTAGCTGCTCAATTGTCCATTAGTTAAATTTGATAGAAACGCCATGAATGGACACATTGTCTGCCATATTCCTTCACGGGGATGTGAGCATCTTGGGCGAGACCAGTATTTGTTGCCCGTCCCTAATTGCCCCCTGGAACTGAGGGTCTCGCTCGGCCACTTCAGGGAGGACGTTAAGAGTCCAGCACGTTTACCGGAACCTTGAATGAGGCGTCCGGCCTTCTGCCTCCCTCCCTGCCCCCGTCCTGACACTCCCCCCACCCCCCCCGCCAGGTTACAGGGCCAGGGGTTGGGGGGTGTGGGTGAGGCGCGAGCCTGCCCACAGCCCTCAAGTAGCCAACTGATGGCCAACCAAAGTCCCCCATCCCGCCCTCCGCGGCACAGGCTGGAGGGGCTGAATGGCCTCTTCATGTGCGATGTGAGACTCGCTCGATCCCCTGGAGGTGGAACAGGAGACCTCTCCGTGGGGTGATTCCCCACAAATCCCCCTGCACGTGAGGGAGCCGCACCGCCAGAGTTAGGCCAACAGATGCCCTCCCGTGACTGGTCGAACTGTCCGGTGGAGTGACCACGTGTGACCACTCGCTGAAGATTCATTCCAGTCACCCATGTGAAGCCTTGTTGGACCAGAGCCCACACATGGAAGTCTCTCTTGGTGAACCCTGACCTATGCATTCCAAAGGCAAACATTCCCATAACCCCCGCGGGATGGGAGCCAATCCCTCTCTTTGGAAAGACCTCCCACATTTATCCCCGCTCGTCTCCAATCCACACCAACAAGCACGTGAGGTGAATACAAAGGAGAGAAGGGGTCTGTGGGATATAAAGGCAGACATGCTGACAGTCATCGGCCCTGGGAGGACCTCCCTGTCACCCCTAACCCCGTGCTCCTGTTCCAATTGAGGCCTTGGGACTTCCTAATCCACACGAGGGTGCAGAAAGGGGCCTCAGTTTAATGTCTACAAAAGACATTACTTCCGACAGTGCGGCGCTCCTTCAGTACTGAGCCTCCGACAGTGCGGCACTCCCTCAGTACTGACCCTCCGACAGTGCGGAACTCCCTCGGCACTGACCCTCCAACAGTGTGGCACTCCCTTAGTACTGACCCTCCAACAGTGCGGCACTCCCTTAGTACTGACCCTCCGACAGTGCGGCACTCCCTCAGTACTGACCCTCCGACAGTGCGGCACTCCCTCAGTACTGACCCTCCGACAGTGCGGAACTCCCTCGGCACTGACCCTCCAACAGTGCGGCACTCCCTCAGTACTGACCCTCCGACAGTGCGGCGCTCCCTCAGTACTGACCCTCCGACAGTGCGGCACTCCCTCAGTACTGACCCTCCGACAGTGCGGCGCTCCCTCAGTACTGACCCTCTGACAGTGCGGCGCTCCCTCAGTACTGACCCTCCGACAGTGCAGCGCTCCCTCAGTACTGACCCTCCGACAGTGCGGCACTCCCTCAGTACTGACCCTCCGACAGTGCAGCGCTCCCTCAGTACCGGCAGTGGGAGTGAAGGCCTGGATTCTGGGATTCAAGTCACAGAGTAGGGGAGTTGAACCCTTCATCCTCTGACACAGGGGTGAGAGGGCAACCCATTGATGCACCTCTGTTAAAACGTGAGTGCGACGTGTTGAAATGATATTAGTTGTGTCTGCTCACTCTATCCTGGTCCCGCACCGGATAATATTCTGTGGATCAGCTAACAGTGTGGACTTCCTGGGGAAACCAGGTCAAGGAACATGCATTGTCACGTTCTACTGACTCATCCTGCAGAATGCACACACCAGGACACCACACAAACAACACAAGGAAGACCGGAGCCTCCTCCTCAACCCCTCATCGCAATTCACCCAATCAGTTCTTCAGCGCGCTTCACAAAACTCCCTCTACACTGTCCCCGTCAAACACTCCCAGGACAGGGACAGCACGGGGTTAGTTACAGAGTAAAGCTCCCTCTATACCATCCCCATCAAACACTCCCAGGACAGATACAGCACGGGGTTAGATACAGAGTAAAGCTCCCTCTACACTGTCCCCATCAAACACTCCCAGGACAGGTACTGCAAGGGGGTAGACACAGAGTAAAGCTCCCTTTACACTGTCCCCATCAAACACTCCCAGGACAGGTACAGCACGGGGTTAGATACAGAGTAAAGCTCCCTCTACACTGTCCCCATCAAACACTCCCAGGACAGGTACAGCATGGGGTTAGATACAGAGTAAAGCTCCCTCTACACTGTCCCCATCAAACACTCCCAGGACAGGTACAGCACGGGGTTAGATACAGAGTAAAGCTCTCTCTACACTGTCCCCATCAAACACTCCCAAGACAGGTACAGCACGGGGTTAGATACAGAGTAAAACTCCCTCTACACTGTCCAAATCAAACACTCCCAGGACAGGTACAGCATGGGGTTAGATACAGAATAAAGCTCCCTATACACTGTCCCCATCAAACACTCCCAGGACAGGGACAGCACGGGGTTAGATACAGAGTAAAGCTCCCTCTACACTGTCCACATCAAACACTCCCAGGACAGGGACAGCACGGGGTTAGATACAGAGTAAAGCTCCCTTGACACTGTCCCCATCAAACACTCCCAGGACAGGTACAGCACGGGGTTAGATACAGAGTAAAACTCCCTCTACACTGTCCAAATCAAACACTCCCAGGACAGGTACAGCATGGGGTTAGATACAGAATAAAGCTCCCTATACACTGTCCCAATCAAACACTCCCAGGACAGGTACAGCACAGGGTTAGATACAGAGTAAAGCTCCCTCTACACTGTCCCCATCAAACACTCCCAGGACAGGTACAGCACGGGGTTAGATACAGAGTAAAGCTCCCTCTACACTGTCACCATCAAACACTCCCAGGACAGGTACAGCACAGGGTTAGATACAGGATAAAACATCCTCTACACTGTCCCCATCAAACACACCCAGGACAGATACAGCTCAAGTTTAGATACAGAGTAAAGCTCCCTCTACACTGTCCCCATCAAACTCTCCCAGGACAGGTACAGCACGGGGTTAGATACAGAGTAAAGCTCCCTCTACACTGTCCCCATCAAACACTCCCAGGACAGGTACAGCACGGGGTTAGATACAGAGTAAAGCTCCCTCTACACTGTCCCCGTCAAGAGTAATTTGGTGGCATTTGAAGGACAGCGGGCAGTTAGGGGCTGGCTGGGGCATTAGCACTTTGCTGATTGTGGGATCTTGCTGTGCACAAATTAACTGCAGCGCTTTCTGCATTATATAACAATGAGTAGAGTCCAGCAAGTGTCAGGTTGGATCTAATGAACTGTGAATGGAGGCTATATAACAACTACAAGAGCAATTTGCATTTATATAGCTCCATACTGCAGTAAAATGTCCCTGGCATTTATTAGGAGCACCGTAAACCCAAATCTGACCCCCAGCCATACATGCAGATACCAGGAACAGGGTGACCAATAACTCGCTCAAAGACGGTTGGTTTTAAGGAGCGTCTTAAAAAGGAGAGAGAGTGAGGACAGAGAGAGGCAGATGGGTTTAGGGAGGGAATTCCAGAGCTCAGGGCCCCCCCCCCCAGGCAGCTGAAGGCACGGCCGCCAATGGTGGAGCGATGGGAATCGGGGGATGGTCAAGAGGCCGGAATTGGAGGAGCGCAGAGATCTTAGAGGGTTGTAGGGGCTGGAGGAGGTTACAGAGATAGGGAGGGGTGTAGGAGCTGGAGGAGGTTACAGAGGTAGGGAGGGGTGTAGGAGCTGGAGGAGGTTACAGAGATAGGGAGGGGTGTAGGGGCTGGAGGAGGTTACAGAGATAGGGAGGGGTGTAGGGGCTGGAAGAGGTTACAGAGATAGGGAGGAGTGTAGGGACTGGAGGAGGTTACAGAGATAGGGAGGGGTGTAGGGGCTGGGGGAGGTTACAGAGATAGGGAGGGGTGTAAGGGCTGGAGGAGGTTACAGAGATAGGGAGGGGTGTAGGGACTGGAGGAGGTTACAGAGATAGGGAGGGGTGTAGGGGCTGGGGGAGGTTACAGAGATAGGGAGGGGTGTAAGGGCTGGAGGAGGTTACAGAGATAGGGAGGGGGTGTATGGGCTGGAGGGGCTTACAGAGATAGGGAGGGGTGCAGGGGCTGGAGGAGGTTACAGAGATAGGGAGGGGGTGAGGAGGGATTTGAAAACGAGGGTGAGAATTTGAAAATGGAGGTGTTGCCGGACCGGGAGCCAGTGTGGGTCAGCGAGCACAGGGGGTGATGGGTGAGTTATGTTTGTGGCGGTGAGATGAGCCCTCTGTTTATGTGGGGTCTTGTATAAGGCACTGATTCCAATTGGACAGTCATCATACTAACTGCCCGCTCCCCCTCCCCCCCACAAATGAGTTGCACTGTTGTATAGCACACCCACTGGTCCCACCTTCAAATGATCATTCTTCACAGCCTCTGCTTGCACTGTGCTATTCAACTATGTGAGGCATCACAATCAAGCTCTAGCTCATGTTCACGCCAAATTAAGAACGGCCAATGACTGATTATTTAATATTAGTGCAGCCCAGGGGCATGGATGGCAGTTTTAGCCTCTCCCCCCTCTCAGACCCCTGACTGTACTGAGATTAGCTTGGCACAGCACAATAGACCAAAGGACACATTGATCATGGAAGCATTCCATTCACTACATAGGACACTGCTGGTGTCAGCCGTGACTCAGTGCGACACTCTCTCTCTCTCCCTCTCTCGCTTTTGCATCAGGAGGTCATGGGTTCGATTCCCTGTTCCAGAGACTCGAGCTCCATAATCCAGAGCTGACATTCACGGTGCCCGTACTGAGGGAGTGCCACACTGTCGGAGGGTCAGTACTGAGGGAGTGCCGCACTGTCGGAGGGTCAGTACTGAGGGAGTGCCGCACTGTCAGAGGGTCAGTACTGAGGGAGCGCCGCACTGTCAGAGGGTCAGTACTGAGGGAGTGCCGCACTGTCAGAGGGTCAGTACTGAGGGAGTGCCGCACTGTCGGAGGGTCAGTACTGAGGGAGCGCCGCACTGTTGGAGGGTCAGTACTGAGGGAGTGCGCACTGTCAGAGGGTCAGTACTGAGGGAGTGCCACACTGTCAGAGGGTCAGTACTGAGGGAGTGCCGCACTGTCAGAGGGTCAGTACTGAGGGAGTGCCGCACTGTCGGAGGGCCAGTACTGAGGGAGCGCCGCACTGTCGGAGGGTCAGTACTGAGGGAGTGCCGCACTGTCGGAGGGTCAGTGCTGAGGGAGCGCCGCACTGTCAGACGGTCAGTACTGAGGGAGCGCCGCACTGTCGGAGGGTCAGTACTGAGGGATCGATGCACTGTCGGAGGGTCAGTACTGAGGGAGCGCCACACTGTCAGAGGGTCAGTACTGAGGGAGCACAGCACTTTTGGAGGGTCAGTACTGAGGGAATGCCGCACTGTCAGATGGTCAGTACTGAGGGGGTGCCACACTGCCAGAGGGTCAGTACTGAGGGAGTGCCGCACTGTCGGAGGGTCAGTACTGAGGGGGTGCCACACTGCCAGAGGGTCAGTACTGAGGGAGTGCCGCACTGTCGGCGGGTCAGTACTGAGGGAGAGCCGCACTGTCGGAGGGTCAGTACTGAGGGAGTGCCGCACTGTCAGAGGGTCAGTACTGAGGGAGCGCCGCACTGTCGGAGGGTCAGTACTGAGGGAGTGCCGCACTGTCGGAGGGTCAGTACTGAGAGAGTGCCGCACTGTCAGAGGGTCAGTACTGAGGGAGTGCCGCACTGTCAGAGGTGCTGCCTTTTGGATGTGACATTAAACAGAGGTCCCCGTCTGCCCTGTTGGGTGGGTGTCAAAACTCCCACAGCCCCTGTTGAAGAAGAGCAGGGGTCGGGGATGCTGGCTGAGTCCTCCCCGGTGTCCTGGGGCCCAATATTCATCCCTCAACCAACATCACCGACAAACACTGGGCCATTATCAAGTTGCTGTTTGTGGGAGCTTGCTGTGCGCGGATTGGCTGCTGCGCTACTGACATGGCAACAGAGACCGCACGCCAAAAGAAATGCTCTTCGTTGGCCGTCAAGTGCTTTGGGACGTCGCGAGGTGGGGAAAGGCACCAGAGGAATGCAGCCCTTCACCCACTCCGGGCCTCCCTGCTACGCGTGAACTGTTCAGTCAGTTCGACAATGCACCACGACACCCAGTCACAATCCGAGTCCCTCCGCCATAGATCCTAGCCAGCTGTCCCTCGCTGCCTCACGCACACAGCCTCCTCTCCAGACCACCATTACCCACCCAGCCTCCCGAGGCTGCTCTCCTGTGGGTACCCTCACTGACACGCTCGACTGTAACGCTTCTTCCCTCTCTCTCCATCTCTCTCTCTCCCTCTCTCTCTCTGTCAATCCTCCTCACCTCTCTCTCTCTCTCTGTCAATCTTCCTCACCTCTCTCTCTCTCTCTGTCAATGTTCCTCACCTCTCTCTCTCTCTGTCAATCTTCATCACCTCTCTCTCTTTCTCTCTCTCTCTCAATCTTCCTCACCTCTGTCTCTGTCAATCTTCCTCACCTCTCTCTGTCTCTGTCAATGTTCCTCACCTCTCTCTCTCTGTCTGTCAATGTTCCTCACCTCTCTCTCTCTGTCTGTCAATGTTCCTCACCTCTCTCTCTCTCTCTCTGTCAATGTTCCTCACCTCTCTCTCTCTCTCTGTGTCTTCCAATAAACTGCCCTTAACAACCTCGCTTATTTTCCGCGGCTTTCTGTCACCTTTTCCCGTTTCTGCTCAGCCCCTGTATCTGAGATCTGCCCAAACTCCTGCACCCCACCGACAAGGAGGT
>JANJGN010003502.1:27500-44583 GCA_026770705.1 Isurus oxyrinchus | reverse complement strand
TAGGAATTGTGAGGATGAGGAGGGTGAGGAAGAGGTTGAGGAGGAGGAGGGGTGAGGGAGGAGGAGGTGGGTGAGGAGTTGGAGTTGTGAGTGGAGGAGTGTGAGAGGGAGGAGGTGGGTGATGAGAAGGTGAGGAGGAGGGGTGAGGGTGAGAGGAGGAGGAGGGATGTGAGGAGGAGGAAGAGGGGTGAGGAGGAGGAGGGGAGTGGAGGAGGTGAGGGTGAGGAGGAGGAGGAGGATGAGGAGGAGGAAGAGGGTGATGAGGAGGAATGTGAGGAGGAGGGGTGAGGAGGAGGAGGTTTAGTAGGGTTGGAGGAAGTTGAGGAGGGTGAGGGTGAGGAGGAGGTTGAGGAAGAATGTGAGGAGGAAGATGAGGGTGAGGAGGAGGAGGGTGAGGAGGATTGGAAGAGGAGGAGCAGGAGGGTTAGGAGGAGGAGTAGGAGGTGCGAGGAAGGAGGAGGAGGAAGAGGGGTGAGAAGGTTAGGAGAAGAGTGGATGAAGAGAGGAGGTGGAGGGTGAGGATGGTGGAGGTGAGGGTGGGATGGTGAGGAGGAGGGTGAGGTGGAGGAGGAGGGTGGTGGAGGTGGGAGAGGAGAGGGAGGAGGAGTATGAGCAGCAGAAGGAGGGTAGGGTGAGGAGGTGAGGAGGAGTAAGATGAGGGGAGGAGGATGAGGGTTAGAGGAGGTAGGAGGTTAGGGGTGAGTAGGAGGAGTTGGAGGAGGTTTGGAGGAGGTGAGGAGGTGTGGAGGGGTGGGGGTGGGGAGGTGGAGGGAGAGTGAGGAGGAGGAGGGTGAGGAGGAGGAGGCTGAGCAGGAGGGTGAGGAGGAGGAGGATGTTGAGAAGGAGGCAGAGGGGAGGCTGAGGAGCAGGAGGAGGATGTTGAGTATTGAGAGGATGAGGAGGAAGAGGGTGAGGAAGAGGAGGAAGAGGAGGAGGGAGAGGGGAGGATGCTGAGGAGGTGGTGGGTGAGGAGCGGGGAGGAGGGTGGTGGATGGAGAGAAGGAGGGGAGAGGAGTATGAGCAGGAGGAGGAGGGCGAGGGAGTGCAAGGTGAGGAGGAGGAGGCTGAGCAGGAGGGTGAGGCAGAGGAGGAGGAGGGTGAGGAAGATGAGGAGGGTGAGGGGGAGGAGGAGGAGGGTGAGGAGGAGGAAGGTGAGGAGGAGGAGGGCGAGGATGAGGAGGCTGAGGAGGAGTAGGGTGTGGAGGAGGTGGTTGTGGGTGAAGAAGCGGAGGCTGAGGAGGAGGAGGAGGAAGAGGGTGAGCAGGAGGTGGGTGAGAGGTGGAGGGTGAGGTGGAGGATGTGGAGGTTGTGGATGGAGAGGAGGAGGGGTGAGGAGTCTGAGCAGGAGGAGGAGGGGGAGGGTAAGTTGGAGGAGGAGGTGGCGGGGGGTGAGTAGGAAGAGGGTGAGGATGAGGAGGTTGAGGAGGAGGGTGAGGAGGAGGAGGTAGGTGAGGAGGAGGAGGGTGAGGAGGAGGTGGAGGAGGATGAGGAGATTGGGGAGTAGGAGGGTAAGGAGGAGGAGGAGGGTGAGGAGGAGGAGGGTGAGGGTGAGGAGGAGGATGAGGAATAGGAAGAGGGTGAGGAGGAGGAGGGTGAGGAAGAGGGTGAGGAGGAGGAGGAGGGTGAGTAGGTGGAGGAGGGTGAGGAGGGTGGGGAAGAGGAGGGTGAGAAGGAAGATGAGGGTGAGGACGAGGAGGAAGAGGAGGAGCAGGAGGTTTAGGAGGAGGAGGAGGAGTGTGAGGAAGAGGAGGAGGCTGAGGGTGAGGAGGGTGAAGAGGTGAAGGGGGAGGGTTAGGAGGAGGGTGAGGGTGAGGAGGAGGACGAGAGTGAGGAGAATGGTTAGGAGGAGGAGGAGTGTGACAAAGAGGAGAAGGTGGAGGGTGAGGATGGTGAGGAGGTGGAGGGAGTGGAGGGAGGGTTAGGAGGAGGGTGAGGAGAAGGGGAAGGAGGAGGAGGGTGTGGATGGAGAGACGGAGGGAGAGGAGTATGAGCAGGAGGAGGGAGGGTGTGGGTGGAAGAGGGTAAGGAGGAGGAGGAGGCTGAGCAGGAGTGTGAGGCGGAGGAGGAGGAGGGTGAGGAAGATGAAGAGGTGGAGGTGGAGGAAGATGAGGAGGGTAAGGGGAGGAAGGTGAGGAGGAGGAGGAGGAGGGGTGAGGAGGAGCAGGCTGAGGAGGAGTAGGGTGAGGAGGAGGAGGTTGTGGGTGAGGGAAGCGGAGGCTGAGGAGGAGGAGGAGGAGGAAGAGGGGTGAGCAGGAGGTGGGTGAGGAGGTGGAGGAGTATGAGCTGGAGGAGGAGGTGGAGGGTGAGTAGGAAGAGGGTAGGAGGAGGAGGGTGAGGTGGAGGAGGAGGATGAGGGTGTGGAGGAAGTTGAGGAGGGTGAGGGTGAGGAGGAGGAGGGTGAGGAGGAGGATGACAAGGGGTGTGGATGGAGAGGAGCAGGGGTGAGGGAGTCTGAGCAGGAGGAGGAGGGGGTAGGGTGAGTTGGAAGAGGAGGAGGTGGAGGGTGAGTAGGGAAGAGGTTGAGAGGAGGAGGAGGGTGAGGTGGACGAGATGGGGGAGGAGGGAGAGAAGGAGTTGGCTGAGGAGGATTGTGAGGATGAGGAGGGTGAGGAGGAGGTTGAGAAGGAGGAGGGTGAGGAGGAGGTGGGTGAGGAGTTGGAGTGTGAGTGAAGGAGTTTGAGGGGGAGGAGGTGGGGGAGGAGATGGGTGAGGAGGAGGTTGAGGGTGAGGAGGAGGGGGGGTGAGGAAGAGGATGAGGAGGAGGAGAGGGGTGAGGAAGAGGAGGGTGAGGAGGAGGAGGGTGAGGAGGAGTTGGAAGAGGAGGAGGAGAAGGGTTAGGCGGAGGAGGAGGAGTCTGAGAAAGAGGAGGAGGTGGAGGGTGAGGAGGGAGGTGGGTGAGGGAGGAGGGGGTGGTGAGGAGGAGGAGGGTGAGGAGGAGGAGGAGTAGGATGAGGGTGAGGAGGGTGAGGACGAGGAGGGTGAGGACGAGGAAGAGGGTTAGGAGGAAGAGTAGGAGTGTGAGGAAGAGGAGGACGTTGAGGGTGAGGAGGGTGAAGAGGTGGAGGGGAGGGTTAGGAGGAGGGTGAGAGTGAGGAGGAGGAAGAGGGTGAGGAGAAGGTTTAGGAGGAGGAGGAGGAGTGTGACGAAGAGGAGAAGGTGGAGGGTGAGGATGGTGAGGAGGTGGAGGGAGAGGAGGGGGTGGGTCAGGAGGAGGGTGACGGGAGGAGGGTGAAGAGGAGGAGAAGGGTGTGGATGGAGAGGAGGATGGAGAGGAGTATGAGCAGGAGGAGGAGGGCGAGGGTGTGGAGGGTGAGTAGGAGGAGGAGGCTGAGCCGGAGTGTGAGGCGGAAGAGGAGGAGGGTGAGGAAGATGAGGAGGGTGAGGGGGAGGTGGGAGTGTGAGGAGGTGGAGTGTGAGGAGGAGGAGGTTGTTGGTGAGGAAGCGGAGGCTGAGGAGGAGGAGGAGGAAGAGGGTGAGCAGGAGTTGCGTGAGGACGTGAAGGATGAGGTGGAGGAGGGTGAGGAGGAGGAGTATGAGCTGGAGGAGGAGGTGGAGCATGAGTAGGAAGAGGGTGAGGAGGAGGAGGAGGGTGAGGTGGAGGAGGAGGATGAGGGTGTGGATGGAGAGGAGGAGGGTGAGGAGTATGAGCAGAGGGAGGTGGGAGGGGGGAGTTGGAGGAGGTGGAGGGAGAGTAGGAAGAGGGTGAGGAGGAGGAGGAGGTGGAGGATGAGGAGGAGGATGGAGAGAAGGAGTTGGCTGAGGAGGATTGTGAGGATGAGGAGGGTGAGGAGGAGGTTGAGGAGGAGGAGGGGTGAGGCGGAGGAGGAGGTGGGTGAGGAGTTGGCGTGTGAGTGAAGGAGTGTGAAGGGGAGGAGGTGGGGGAGCAGAAGGGGTAGGAGGAGGGTGAGGGTGAGGAGGAGGAGGGTGAGGGTGAGGAGGAGGAGGGTGAGGAGGAGGAGGAGGAGGAAGAGGGTGTGGAGGAGGAGGGTGGGAGGATGAGGAGCAGGGTGAGGAGGAGGGAGAGGAGGAGCAGGGAGTGGAGGAGGAGGGTGAGGAGGAGGTTGAGGGTGAGGAGGGTGAAGAGTTGGAGGGGGAGGGTTAGGAGGAGGGTGAGAGTGAGGAGGAGGAAGAGGGAGAGGAGAAAGGTTAGGAGGAGGAGTGTGACGAAGAGGAGAAGGTGGAGGGTGAGGATGGTGAGGAGGTGGAGGGAGAGGAGGCGTACAGTTAGGAGGAGCATGAGGGGGAGGAAGGTGAGGAGCAGGAGGAGGAGGGTGTGGGTGGAGAGGAGGAGAGAGAGGAGTATGAGCAGGTGGAGGAGGGCGAGGGTGAGGAGGGTGAGGAGGAGGAGGAGGCTGAGCAGGAGTGTGAGGTGGAGGAGGAGGAGGGTGAGGAAGATGAGGAGGGTGAGGGAGAGGAGGATGAGGGTGAGGAGGATGAAGGTGAGGAGGTGGAGGGGAGGAGGAGGAGGCTGAGGAGGAGTAGGGTGAGGAGGTCGAGGTTGTGGGTGAGGAAGCGGACGCTGAGGAGGAGGAGGAAGAGGGGTGAGCAGGAGGTGGGTGAGGAGGTGGAGGGTGAGGTGAGGAGGAGTAGGATGAGGGTGAGGAGGTGAGGAGGAGGAGGTTGAGGAGGAGGAGGGCAAGGAGGAGGAGTGTGAGGAGGAGGAGGCTGAGGATGAGGGTGAGGAGGAGGAGGAGATTGAGGAGGATGAGAGTGAGGAGGAAGGTGAGGGTGAGGAGGAGGAGGGTGAGGGTGAGGAGGTGGATGAGGAGGAGGAAGAGGGTGAGGCGGAGGGTGAGGAGGATGAGGAGCAGGGTGAGGAGGAGGAGGTAGAGGAGGAGCAGGGAGTGGAGGAGGAGGGTGAGGAGGAGGAGGGTGAGGAGGAGGGGGTGAGTAGGTGGAGGGAGGGTGAGTAGGGTGGGGAAGAGGAGCGCAAGGAGGAGGAGGGTGAGGAGGAGGAGGTGCGTGAGGAGGATGGTGGGGAGGAGGAGGAGGGTAAAAAGGAGGTGGAGGGTGAGGAGGAGGAGGAGTTGGAGGAGGTAAGGAGGGTGAGGAGTAGGAGGAGGGTGAGGAAGGTGGGGAGGAGGAGGAGAGTGAGGAGGAGGATGAGGAGGAGGAGGAGGTTGAGGAGGAGGCTGAGGAGGAGGGTGAAGAGGAGGAGGAGGGTGAGGAGGATGTTGAGTAGGGAGAGGGTGAGGAGCAAGAGGGTGAGGAAGTGTGTGAGCAGGAAGAGGAGGGTGAGGGTGAGGAGGAGGAGGGGTGAGGAGGAGGAGGAGGATGTTGTGGATGGAGGGGAGGAGGGTGAAGAGTATGAGCAAGGCGAAGGAGGGGGAGGGTGAGTTGGAGGAGGAGGAGGTAGAGGGTGAGTAGGAAGAAGGTGAGGAGGAGGGTGAGGTGGAGGAGGAGGAGGAGGAGGGAGAGAAGGAGTTGGCTGAGGAGGATTGTGAGGATGAGGAGGGTGAAGAGGAGGTTGAGGGTGAGGAGGAGGAGGCTGAGGGTGAGGAGGAGGATGAGAAGGAGGAAGAGGGTGAGGAGGAGGAGGGTGAGGAGGATGAGGAGCAGGGTGAGGAGGAGGAGGGAGAGGAGGAGCAGGGAGTGGAGGAGGAGGGTGAGGAGGAAGAGGTGGGTGAGGAGGAGGAGGGTTAGGAGGAGGTGGAGGAGGATGAGGAGATTGGGGAGGAGGAGGGTAAGGAGGAGGAAGAGGGGTGAGGAGGAGGGGTGAGGAGGAGGAAGAGGGTGAGGAGGAGGAGGGTGAGGAGGAGGGTGAGGAGGAAGTTGATGAGGGTGAGGGTGAGGAGGAGCAGGTTGAGGAAGAATGTGAGGAGGAAGAGGAGGGTGAGGAGGAGGAGGGTGAGGAGGAGGATTAGGAGTGTGAGGAAGAGGAGGAGGCTGAGGATGAGGAGGAGTTGGGTGAGGAGGAGGGTGAGATGGAAGAGGGTGAGGAGGAGGAGGAGTGTGAAGTGGAGGAGGAGTAGGATGAGGGTGAGGAGGTGAGGAGGAGGAGTGTGAGGAGGAGGAGTGGGGCAATGAGGAGGAGTGTGAGGAGGAGGAGGCTGAGGATGAGGGTGAGGAGGAGGAGGAGGATGAGGGTGAGGAGGAGGGTGAGGGGTGAGGAGGAGGAGTGTGAGAGTGAAGAGGAGGATGAGGAGGAGGAAGAGTGTGAGGAGGAGGAGGGTGAGGAGGTTGAGGAGCAGCGTGAGGAGGAGGGAGAGGAGGAGCAGGGAGTGGAGGAGGAGGGTGAGGAGGAGGAGGTGGGTGAGGAGGAGGGTGAGGAGGTGGAGGAGGGTAGGTAGGAGGAGGAGGGTGAGGACGGTGGGGAAGAGGAGCGTAAGGAGGAGGAGGGTGAGGAGGGAGGAGGTGCATGAGGAGGATGGTGGGGAGGAGGAGGAGGGTAAAGAGGAGGTGGAGGGTGAGGTGGAGGAAGAGGAGGACGACAAGGAGAGTGAGTAGGCGGGAGGAGGAGTTAGAGGAGGTAAGGAGGGTGAAGAGTAGGAGGAGGGTGAGGAGGGTGGGGAGGAGTAGGAGAGTGAGGAGGAGGAGGAGGGTGAGGAGGAGGAGGGTGAGGAGGAGGAGGAGGGTGAGGATGAGGCTGAGGAGGAGGCTGAGGAGGAGGAGGAGGGTGAGGAGGATGTTGAGTAGGGAGAAGGTGAGGAGCAAGTGGGTGAGGAAGTGTGCGGAGGAAGAGCAGGGTGAGGAGGAGTAGGGTGAGGGGGAGGAGGAAGAGGAGGAGGAGGGTTATGAGGAGGAGTAGGAGTGTGATGAAGAGGAGGAGCTGAGGATGAGGAGGGTGAAGAGGTGGAGGGGAGGGTTTGGAGGAGGGTGAGGAGGAGGAAGAGGGTGAGGAGAAGGGTTAGAAGGAGGAGGAGTGTGACAAAGAGGAGGAGGTGGAGGGTGAGGACGGTGAGGATGTGGAGGGAGTGGAGGGGGAAAGTTAGGAGGAGGGTGAGGGGAGGAGGGCGAGGAGGAGGAGGAGGGCTGAGCAGGAGGGTGAGGCGGAGGAGGAAGAGGGTGAGGAAGATGAAGAGGGTGAGGGGAGGAGGAGGAGGGTGAGGAGGAGGAAGGTGAGGAGGAGGGTCAGGAGGAGGAGGCTGAGGAGGAGTAGGGTGAGGAGGAGGAGGTTGTGTGTGAGGAAGCAGAGGCTGAGGATGAGGAGGAGGAGGAGGAAGAGGGTGAGCAGGATGAAGGTGAGGAGGTGGAGGGTGAGGTGGAGGAGGGTGAGGAGGAGGAGGAGGTGGAGGAGGAGGAGGAGGAGGAAGTTGAGGAGGGTGAGGGTGAGGAGGAGGAGGTTGAGGAAGTGTGTGAGGAGGAAGAAAAGGGTGAGGGTGAGGAAGAGGAGGAAGAGGAGGAGGAGTTGGAGGGTGAGGAGGTGGAGGAGGAGGATGAGTAGGCTGAGGAGGAGGGTGTGGATGGAGAGGAGGAGGGTGAGGAGTATGAGCAGGAGGAGGAGGGGAGGGTGAGGAGGGTGAGGAGGAGGAGGAGGCTGAGCAGGAGGGTGAGGCGGAGGAGGAGGGTGTGGAGAGTGAGGAGGAAGAGGAGGAGGATGAGGATGAGGAGGGTGTGGGGGAGGAGGAGGGTGAGGAGGAGGAAGGTGAGGAGGAGGAGTAGGGTGATGAGGAGGTTGTGGGTGAGGAAGCGGAGGATTAGTAGGAGGAGGAAGAGGGTGAGGAGGCGGTGGGTGAGGAGGAGGAGGGTGAGGTAAAGGAGGGTGAGGAGGAGGAGGAGTTGTGAGTTGGAGGAGGAGGAGGTGGAGGGTGAGTAGGAAGGGGGTGAGGAGGAGAGTGAGGAGGAGGAGGAGAATGAGGTGGAGGAAGAGGAGGAGGAGGGAGAGATGGAGTTGGCTGAGGAGGATTGTGAGGATGAGGAGGGTGAGGAGTTGGAGTGTAAGGGAGGAGTGTGAGGGGGAGGAGGAGGGGGAGGAGAAGGGTGAGGAGTAGGAAGAGGGTGAGGAGGAGGGAGTGGAGGAGGGGGGTGAGGAGGAGTGGGAAGGTGAGGAGGAGCATGAGGAGAAGGTGGAGGGTGAGGATGGTGAGGAAGAGGGTGAGGAGGAGGAGGAGGAAGGAGAGGAGGAGGAGGTGGAGGGTGAGGATGGTGAGGAAAAGGGAGAGGAGGAGGTGGGAGAGGAGGAGGAGGATGAGGAGGTGGAGGAGGTGAGTGAGGAAGAAGGTGGGGAGGAGGACGTGGGTAAATTGGAGGAGGCTGAGGAGGAGGAGTTGGAGGAGGTGAGGAGGGTGAGGAGGAGGAGGGTGGGGAGCAGGAGGAGGAGAGTGAGGAGGAGGAGCAGTGTGAGGTGGACGGTGAGGAGGAGGAGGTGGGAGAATTGGAGGAGGGTGAGGAGGATGAGGATGAGGAGGAGGGTGAGGCAGAGGATGGTGAGGAGGAGGAGGGTGAGTTGATGAGGAGGAGTTGGAGGACATGAGGAGGGTGAGGAGGAGGAGGGTGAGTATAGTGGGGAGGAGGAGGAGAGTGAGGAGGAGGAGGAGGGTGAGATGGAGGGTGAGGAGGAGGAGGGTAAGGAGGAGGGTGAGGTGGAGGAGGGTGAGGAGGAGGAGAATGAAGAGGTGGGTAAGGATGAGGAGGGTGAGGGGGAGGAGGAGGAGGATGGTGAGGAGGAGGAAGGTGAGGAGGAGTAGGAGGAGGGTGAGGAGCAGGAGGGTGAGGAGGAGGAGGATGAAGAGGTGGGTGAGGATGAGGAGGGTGAGGGGGAGGAAGGTGAGGAGGAGGAAGGTGAGGAGGATTAGGCTGAGGAGGAGGAGGGTGAGGAGGAGGAGTTGTGGGTGAGGAAGCGAAGGCTGAGGAGGAGGAGTTGGAGGAGGTGAGGAGGGTGAGGAGGAGGAGGATGAGAGTGAGGAGGAGGAGGAGGGTGAGGTGGACGGTGAGGTGGTGGAGGAGGGTGAGGAGGAGGGTGTGGAGGTGGAGGGTGAGGATGAGGGAGGTGAAGAGGAGGGTGAAGAGGAGGGTGAGGAGGAGGAGCAGGTGAGGAGGAGGATGAAAAGGATGAGGAGGATGAGGTGGAGGGTGAGGAGGAGGAAGGTGAGGAGGAGGGTGACAATGAGGAGGACGTGAGGAGGAGGAGGAGGGTGAGGAGGAGGAGGATGAGGAGGAGGACGATGAGGTGGAGGGTGAGGAAGAGGAGGAGGAAGATTAGGAGAAGGAGGGTGAGGAGTGAGTGGGGTGAGGAAGAGGAGTGTGAGGAGCAGGGTGAGGGTGATGAGGGTGAGGGTGATTAGGTTGAGGGTGATGAAGTAGGAGGGTGAGGATGTGGAGGTTAATGAGGGTGAGGGTGATGAGGGTGAGGGTGAGAGTGATGAGGGTCAGGGTGATGAGGGTGACGGTGATAAGGGTGTGGGTGAGGAGGGTGAGTGTGAGTTTGATGAGTGTGAGTGTGATGAGGGTGAGGGTGATGAGGGTGAGGGTGAGGGTGATGAGGGTGAGGGTGATAAGGGTTTGGGTGAGGAGGGTGAGCGTGAGGGTGATGAGGGTGAGGGTGATGAGGGTGAGGGTGATGAGGGTGAGGGTGAGGGTGATGAGGGTGAGGGTGATGAATGTGAGGTTGATGAGGGTGAGGGTGATGAATGTGAGGTTGATGAGGGGTGAGGGTGATGAATGTGAGGTTGATGAGGGTGAGGGTAATAAGGGGTGTGTGTGATGAGGGTGAGGGTGATGAGGTGAGCGTGATGAGGGTGAGGGTGATGAGGGGTGAGGGTGATGAGGATGAGGGTGAGGAGGGTGAGGGTCATGAGGGTGAGGGTGATGAGGGTAAGGGTGATAAGGGTGTGGGTGAGGGTGATGAGGGTGACGGTGATGAGGGTGAGCGTGATGAGGGTGAGGGTGATGAGGGTGAGAGTGATGAGGGTGAGAGTGATGAGGGGTGAGGGTGATGAGGGTGAGGGTGATGAGGATGAGGATGAGGAGGGTGAGGGTCATGAGGGTGAGGGTGATGAGGGTGAGGGTGATAAGGGTGTGGGTGAGGAGGGTGAGGGTGATAAGGGTGTGGGTGAGGGTGATGAGGGTGAGGGTGATGAGGGTGAAGGTGATGAGCGTGAGGGTGATGAGGGTGAGCGTGATGAGGGTGAGGGTGATGAGGGTGAGGGGTGATGAGAAGGAGGGTGATGAGGGTGAGGGTGATGAAGGTGAGGGTGATGAGGGTGAGGGTGATGAGAGTGAGGGTGATGAGGGTGAGGGTGATGAGGGTGTGGGTGATGAGGGTGAGGGTGATGAGGGTGAGGGTGAGGAGGGGTGAGGGTGAGAAGGGTGAGGGTGAGGAGGGTGAGGGTGATGAGGGTGAGGATGATGAGGGTGATGAGGGTGAGAGTGATGAGGGTGAGTTTGAGGAGGGTGAGGGTGATGAGGGTGAGGGTGAGGAGGGTGAGAGTGTTGAGGGTGAGGGTGATGAGGGTGATGAGGGTGAGGGTGAGGAGGGTGAGGGGTGATGAGGTGTGGGGTGATGAAGTTGAGAGTGATGAGGGTGAGGGTGAGGGTGAGGAGGGTGAGGGTGAGGCTGAGGGTTGTGGATGAGGTGATGAGGGTGAGGTGTTGAGGGTGAGGTGATGAGGGTGATGAGGGTGATGAGAGTGAGGGTGATGAGGGTGAGGGTGATGAGGGTGAGGGTGTGAGGGTGATGAGAGTGAGGGTGATGAGGGTGAGGGTGATGAGGGTGTGGGTGATGAGGGTGAGGGTGATGAGGGTGAGGGTGAGGAGGGTGAGGTGAGGGTGAGGGTGAGGGTGAGAGGGTGAGGGGTGATGGTGAGGGTGAGGTGATGGGTGATGAGGGTGAGAGTGATGAGGGTGAGTTTGAGGAGGGTGAGGGTGATGAGGGTGAGGGTGAGGAGGGTGAGAGTGTTCAGGGTGAGGGTGATGAGGGTGATGAGGGTGAGGGTGAGGAGGGTGAGGGTGATGAGGGTGAGGGTGATGAAGGTGAGAGTGATGAGGGTGAGGGTGAGGGTGAGGAGGGTGAGGGTGATGAGGCTGAGGGTGGTGAGGGTGAGGGTGATGAGGGTGAGGGGTGATGAATGTGAGGTTGATGAGGGTGAGGGTGATGAATGTGAGGTTGATGAGGGTGAGGGTGATGAATGTGAGGTTGATGAGGGTGAGGGGTGATGAGGGTGTGTGTGATGAGGGTGAGGGTGATGAGGGGTGAGCGTGATGAGGGTGAGGGTGATGAGGGTGAGGGTGATGAGGATGAGGGTGAGGAGGGTGAGGGTCATGAGGGTGAGGGTGATGAGGGTGAGGGTGATAGGGTGTGGGTGAGGAGGGTGAGGGTGATAAGGGTGTGGGTGAGGGTGATGAGGGTGAGGGTGATGAGGGTGAGGGTGATGAGGGTGAGCGTGATGAGGGTGAGGGTGATGAGGGTGAGGGGTGATGAGAAAGAGGGTGATGAGGGTGAGGGTGATGAAGGTGAGGGTGATGAGGGTGAGGGTGATGAGAGTGAGGGTGATGAGGGTGAGGGTGATGAGGGTGTGGGTGATGAGGGTGAGGGTGATGAGGGTGAGGGTGAGGAGGGTGAGGGTGAGGAGGGTGAGGGTGAGGAGGGTGAGGGTGATGAGGGTGAGGATGATGAGGGTGATGAGGGTGAGAGTGATGAGGGTGAGTTTGAGGAGGGTGAGGGTGATGAGGGTGAGGGTGATGAGGGTGATGAGGGTGAGGGTGAGGAGGGTGAGGGTGATGGGGTGAGGGTGATGAAGTTGAGAGTGATGAGGGTGAGGGTGAGGGTGAGGAGGGTGAGGGTGATGAGGCTGAGGGTGATGAAGCTGAGAGTGATGAGGGTGAGGGTGAGGGTGATGAGGGTGAGGGTGATGAGGGTGAGGGTGATGAGGGTGATGAGCGTGATGAGGGTGATGAGGGCGATGAGGGTGAGGTTGATGAGGGTGAGGGTGATGAGGGTGATGAGGGTGATGAGGGTGCGGAGGGTGATGAGAGTGAGGGTGATGAGGGTGAGGGTGATGAGGGTGAGGGTGATGAGGCTGAGGGTGATGAAGCTGAGAGTGATGAGGGTGAGGGTGAGGGTGAGGAGGATGAGGGTGATGAGGGTGAGGGTGATGAGGGTGAGGGTGATGAGGGTGATGAGGGTGATGAGGGTGATGAGGGTGATGAGGGCGATGAGGGTGAGGTTGATGAGGGTGAGGGTGATGAGGGTGAGGAGGTGATGAGGGTGAGGAGGGTGATGAGAGTGAGGGTGATGAGGGTGAGGGTGATGAGGGTGAGGGTGATGAGAGTGAGGGTGATGAGGGTGTGAGGGTGGATGAGGGTGTGGGTTGAGTGAGGGTGATGTGGGTAGGTGAGGAGTGGTGAGGAGGGTGTGGAGGGTGAGGTGAGGTTGAGGGTGATGGAGGGTGAGGGTGATGAGGGTGATGAGGGTGAGTGATGAGGGTGAGTTTGAGGAGGGTGAGGGTGATGAGGGTGAGGTGAGAGGGTGAGTGTTCAGGGTGAGGGTGATGAGGGTTGATGAGGGTGAGGGTGAGGTGTGGGTGGTGTGAGGGTGTGAGGGTGAGTGTGAGTGGTGAGGGTGAGGGTGAGGGTTGGGTGTGAGGGTGAGGGGTGAGAGGGTGAGGGTGGTGAGGGTGAGGGTGGTGAGGGTGAGGGTGATGAGGGTGAGGGGTGATGAGGGTGGATGGAGGGGTGATGAGGGTGATGAGGGTGAGGGGTGATAAGGGTGAGGGTGATGAGGGTGAGGAGGGTGATGAGGGTGAGGGTGATGAGGGTGAGGGTGATGAGGGTGAGGGTGATGAGGGTGAGGAGGGTGAGGGTGAGGAGGGTGAGGGTGATAGAGTGAGGGTGAGGAGGGTGTGGGTTGAGGAGGGTGTGTGTGATGGGGTGAGGGTGATGAGGGTGAGGTGGGTGATGAGGGTGAGGGTGTTGAGGGTGAGTGAGAGAGGGTGATGAGGTGTAGTGTGGTTGAGGAGGGTGAGGGTAGGAGGGTGAGGATGGTGATGAGGGTGAGGTTGAGGGTTGGAGGTGAGTGTGGAGGGTGAGGGTGAGGGTGACCCTCTGCCCGTGTTCTCTCTGACTCACCATCTCCTGAATGGACAGAGGGTCAGGTGGTCAGTGGTCTGACCGCTCTCCTCCTGCAGCACCATCGGGGCCTGGCCCAGCCTTGCCTGAGGAGCACCCGGCAGGACACCCTCGAGTCTTGGCCCTCGAGCAGCCGGAGTCATTGGCCAATCGTACTCGAGCCCCCACCCTCGATGCCCCACAATGGGGGGAGGGGGGTGTGAACGGCTGGACATCTGCACTCCCGCACGCTGACCCAACGCAGTGGCCAGCCTTCCCGAAGGCAGCTGGTCACTGAAACCTCCCCCCACTCCCCCCAACCTCAACCGTGCCCTCCGGGTGAGGCGTGGTGACCTCCTCTTCCATCCCCGGGGTGGCAAGAGCTCCCCCCACCATCCGCTTGCCCCTCCCTGCCAGTCCCACCAGCCCCCCTCTCCCCTCCCTGCCCATCCTCACACCCCCCTCGCCCCTCCCTGCCCATCTCACACCCCCCCTCGCCCCACCCTGCCCATCCCACACCTCCCTCGCCCCTCCCTGCCCATCCCACACCCCCCTCGCCCCTCCCTGCCAGTCCCACACCCCCTCACCCCTCCCTGCCCATCCCACACCTCCCCTCGCCCCTCCCTGCCCATCTCACACCTCCCCTCGCCCCTCCCTGCCAGTCCCACACCCCCCTCACGCCTCCCTGCCCATCTCACACCCCCCTCGCCAATCCCTGCCCATCCCCACACACCGCTCGCCCCTCCCTGCCAGTCCCCACCAGCCCCCCTCACACCTCCCTGCCCATCCCACACCCCCCTCGCCAATCCCTGCCCATCCCACACCTCCCCTTGCCCCTCCCTGCCAGTCCCACACGCCCCCTCACCCCTCCCTGCCCATCTCACACCCCCCCTCGCCCCTCCCTGCCCATCTCACACCTCCCTCACCCCTCCCTGCCCATCCCCACACTCCCCTCGCCCCTCCCTGCCCATCCCACACCCCCCTCGCCAATCCCTGCCCATCCCACACACCGCTCGCCCCCTCCCTGCCAGTCCCCACCAGCCCCCTCACACCTCCCTGCCCATCCCACACCTCCCTCGCCCCTCCCTGCCAGTCCCACCAGCCCCCTCACACCTCCCTGCCCATCCCCACACCTCCCTCGCCCCTCCCTGCCCATCCCACACCCCCCCTCACCCCTCCCTGACAGTCCCACCAGCCCCCTCACCCCCTCCCTGCCCATCCCACACACCCCTCGCCCCTCCCTGCCCATCCCACACCCCCCTCGCCCCTCCCTGCCAGTCCCACCAGCACCCCCTCACCCCCTCCCTGCCCATCCCACACCCCCTCGCCCCTCCCTGCCCATCTCACACCACCCTCGCCAATCCCTGCCCATCCCACACCCCCCTCGGCCCTCCCTGCCCATCCCACACCCCCCTCTCCCCTCCCTGCCCATCTCACACCCACCTCGCCAATCCCTGCCCATCCCCACACACCCCTCGCCCACTCCCTGCCAGTCCCACACACCCCTCGCCCCTCCATGCCAGTCCCACCACCCCCCCTCACCCCTCCCTGCCAGTCCCACACCCCCCTCGCCCCTCCCTGCCAGTCCCCACACCCCCTTCGCACCTTCCTGCCCATCCCACACACCGCTCGCTCCTCCCTGCCAGTCCCACATACCCCTAACCCCTCTGTGCCCATCCCACACCCCCCTCGCCCCTCCCTGCCCATCCCACACCTGCCTCGCCCCTCCTTGCCCATCCCCACACCCCTCCCTGCCAGTCCCACACCCCCCTCACCACTCCCTGCCAGTCCCACACCCCCCTCCCCCCCTCCCTGCCCATCCCACACCCGCCTCGCCCCTCCTTGCCCATCCCACACCCCTCCCTGCCAGTCCGACACCCCTCTCACCCCTCCCTGCCAGTCCCACACCCCCTCACCCCTCCCTGCCCATCCCACACCCCCCTCGTCCCTCCCTGCCCATCTCACACCTCCCTCGCCCCTCCCTGCCAGTCCTACACCCCCCTCGCACCTCCCTGCCCATCCCACACACTCCTCACCCCTCCCTGCCCATCCCACACCACCCTCACCACTCCCTGCCAGTCCCACACCCCCCCTCGCCCCTCCCATGCCCAGTCCCACACCTCCCTCGCCCCTCCCCTGCCCATCCCACACCACCCTTTGCCCCTCCTTGCAAGTCCCACACCCCCCTCACCCCTCCCTGCCAGTCCCACACCCCCCCTCACCCCTCCCTGCCCATCCCCACACCCCCCTCGCCCTCCCCTGCCAGTCCTACACCCCCCTCACCCCTCCCTGCCAGTCCCACCACCCCCTTCGCCCCTCCATGCCAGTCCTACATGTCCCTCAGCCCTCCTTGCCAGTCCCACACCCCCCTCGCCCCTCCCTCCCAGTCCTACACCTCCCTCACCCCCTCCTGCCAGTCCCACACACCCCTCGCCCCTCCCTGCCAGTCCCCACACACCCCTCACCCCTCCCTGCCAGTCCCACATCCCCCCTCGCCCCTCCCTGCCAGTCCCACACCCCCCTCAGCCCTCCCTGCCAGTCCCTCACACAACCCCCCACCTGCCAACCTCAAAATTCAGCCCTGTGCACGTGAATGTACGTGTGTGTGTGTCTGTGTGTGCAAGTGTGAGTCTGTGCAAGTGTGAGTCTGCAATGTGCGACTGTGAGTCTGTGTGTGTGAGTCTGCGTGTGCAAGTGTGAGTCAGTGTGTGCGAGTGTGAGGTCTGTGTGTGCGACTGTGAGTCTGTGTGTGTGAGTGTGAGTCTGTGTGTCTGAGTCTGTGTGTGAGTGTGATTCTGTGTGAGTGTGAGTGTGAGTCTGTGTGTGCGAGTGTGAGTCTGTGCGAGTGTGAGTCTGTGTGTGCAAGTGTGAGTCTGTGCAAGTGTGAGTCTGCGTGTGCGAGTGTGAGTCTGTGTGTGCAAATGTGAGTCTGTGTGTGCGACTGTGAGTCTGTGTGTGTGAGTCTGTGTGTGAGTGTGAGTCTGTGCATGCAAGTGTGAGTCTGTGCAAGTGTGAGTCTGCGTGTGCGAGTGTGAGTTTGTGTGTGCGAATGTGAGTCTGTGTGTGCGACTGTGAGTTTGTGTGTGTGAGTCTGTGTGTGAGTGTGAGTCTGTGCGAATGTGATTATGAGTCTGTGTGTGTGAGTGTGAGTCCATGTGTGCGAGTGTGAGTCTGTGTGTGCGAGTGTGAGTCTGCATACGGGAGTGTGAGTCTGTGTGTGTGAGTCTGTGTGTGAGTGTGAGTCTGTGTATGTGAGTCTGTGTGTGAGTGTGAGACTGTGCAAGTGTGAGTGTGAGTCTGTGTTTGCGAGTGTGAGTCTGTGCGTGCGAGTGTGTGTGATTGTGAGTCTGTGCAAGAGTGAGTGTGAGTCTGTGTGTGAGTGTGAGTCTGAGTTTGCAAGTGTGAGTGTGTGTGTGAGTGTGAGTATATGCGAGTGTGAGTGTGAGTCTGCATGTGGGAGTGTGAGTCTGTGTGTGAGTCTGTGTGTGACTGTGAGTCTGTGCGAGTGTGAGTGTGAGTCTGTGTGTGTGAGTGTGAGTCTGTGTGTGCGTGTGTGAGCCTGTGTGTGAGAGTCTGCGTGTGGAAGTGTGAGTTTGCGTGTGTGAGTCTGAGTCTGCGTGTGTGAGTCTGAGTCTGCGTGTGGGAGTGTGTGTGGGAGTGTGAGTCTGCATGTGCAAATGTGAGTCTGCGTGTGGAAGTGTGAGTCTGCGTGTGGTAATGTGAGTCTGTGTGTGTGTGAGAGTGAGTGAGTGTGTGCGCGAGTGTGTGTGAGTGTTTGTGTGTGAGTGAGAGTGTGTGTGAGTGTGAGTGAGTGTGTGTGAATGTGTGTGAGTGAGTGTGTGTGAATGTGTGTGAGTGAGTGTGTGTGTGTGAGTGTGTGAGTGAGTGTGTGAGAGGGTGTGTGTTAGTGTGAGTGTGTGAGTGAGTGTGTGTGAGTGAATGAGTGTGTGTGTGTAAGTGAGTGTGTGTAAGTGAGAGTATGTGTGAGTGAGTGTGTGTGAGTGTGGGTATGTGAGTGAGTGTGTGTGTGAGTGAGCGCATGTATGTGTGAGAGAAAGTGTGTGTGTGAGTATGTGAGTGTGAGTAAGTGAGTGGGTGA
>JANJGN010003501.1:0-22500 GCA_026770705.1 Isurus oxyrinchus | reverse complement strand
GTACCCTGCCTAGTAACCAGTTAACCATTTGCCGCAACCCGAAGCTTAACCCCTAACCATGACCCTAACCTCTAACCCCTAACCCTAACACTAACGCCTAACCCCTAACCCTAACCCTAATCCTAAACCCTAACCCCTAACCCCAAACCCTAATCCTAACCATAAACCTAATACCCTAACACTAATCCTAACCATAACCGTAACCCTAAACCAAAAAGCCTAATACCCTAACACTAATACCCGAACCCTAATACCTTAACCCTAACACTAACCCTAACAGCCTGACCCTAACCCTAACCCTAATACCCTAACCCAAACCATGACCCTAACCTTACCCCTAACCCCTAACCCCTAACACCTAATCCAACCCTAACCCGACCCCGAACCCCGAACCCGAACCCGAACCCCGAACCCCGAACCCAAACACTTACCCTAACCCTAACCCTAGCCCTAACCCCAAATCCTAACCCTAACCCTAACCCTAACACCTAACCCTAACCCCTAACCCTAAACCGAACCCTAACCCTAACCGCTAACCCTAAACCCTTACCCTAGCTCTAACCCAAACCCTAACAATAACCCCTAACCCTAACCCCTACGCTTAAACCTAACACTAACACTATCACTAACCCTAACCCCTAACCCTAAACCTAACCCTAACCCCTAACCCTAACCCTAACTCTAACACCTCACCCTAAGCTAACCCCTAACCCTAACCCTAACCCTAACCCTAACCCTAACAACTAACCCTAACCCTTACCCTAACCCTAATCCTAACCCTAACTCTAACCCTAACCCTAACCCTAACCCTAACCCCTAACCCTAACCCTAAACCTAATCCTAACCCTAACCCTAACCCTAACCCTAACCCGAACCCCAAACCCGAACCCTAACCCTAACTCTAACCCTAACCCTAACCCTAGCCCTAACCCCTAACCCTAACCCTAACCCTAATCCCTAACCCTAACCCTAACCCTAACCCCTAAACCTAACCCTAACCCAAACCCCAAAACCTAACACTAACATTAACCCTAACCCTAACCCAAACTGTAACCCTAACCCCTAACACCAAACCCCTAACCCTAACCCTTAAGCTAACCCTAACCCTAACCATAACCCTAACCTATCACTAACCCTAACAATAAACCTAAAGCTAACACTAACCCCGAACCCTAACTTTAACTCCTAACCCTAACCCTAAACCTAACCCCTAACCCTATCCATAACCCTAACTCTAACACTAACCACTAACCCTAACCCCTAATCCTAACCTTATCCCTAACCTTAACCCTACCCCATAAGCCAAACCCTAACCCTAAACCTTAACACTAACCCTAACCCCTAACACTAACAACTAAACCTAACCCTAACCATAACCCCAAACCCGAACCCTAACCCTAACCCTAACCCTAGCCCTAAGCCTAACCCTAACCCTAAACCTTAACACTGGCCCTGACCATGACCCTGATGCTCGCCATGACCCTGACCCTGACCCTGAACCTAACCTAAACCCTAACCCTAACCATAACGCTGACCCTAACCCTAAACTAACCCCTAACCCTAAACCTAACCCTAGCCCTAACCCCTAACCCTAACCCTAATCCTAACCCTAACCCTAACCCGAACCCTAACTTTAACTCCTAACCCTAACCACTAACCCTAACCCCTAATCCTAACCTTATCCCTAACCCTAACCCTACCACATAAGCCAAAACCTAACCCTAAACCTTAACCCTAACCCTAACCCTAAACCTAGCCCTAAGCCTAACCCTAACCCTAACCCCAAAACCGAACCCTAACCCTAACCCTAGCCCTAGCCCTAGCCCTAAGCCTAACCCTAACCCTAAAACCTAACACTGGCCCTGACCATGACCCTGACGCTCACCATGACCCTGACCCTTACCCTGAACCTAACCTTAACCCTAACCCTAACCATAACCCTGACCCTAACCCTAAACTAACCCCTAACCCTAAACCTAACCCTAGCCCTAACCCCTAACCCTAACCCTTACGCTAACCATATACCTAACCCTAACACTAACCCTAACACTAACCCTAACCCTAGCGCTAACCCTAACCCTAGCCCTAACCGTAGCCCTAATCCTAACCCTAACCCTAACCCTAACCATAACACTATCCCTAACCCTAACCCTAACCTGAACACTAACTCTTAACCTAACCCCTAACCCCTAACCCTAACCATAATCCGTACCCTAAACCTTACCCTAACCCTAAGCCGAACCCTAACCCCTAACTCCTAAACCTAACCCTAACCCTATCCCCTAACCGCTAACCCTATCCCTAAGGTTAACCCTAACGCTAACCCCTAACCCTCAACCCTAACCCTAACCGTAACAGTAACCCTAACCCTAACCCTAACCCTAATCCTAACACTAATCCTAACCTTAACCCCGAACCCTAACCCTAACACTACCCTAACCCTAACATTAACACTAACCCTAACCCTAACTCTAACTCTAATCCTTATGCTAACCATTACCTCTAATCCTAAACCCTAACCCTAACTCTAACCCTAACACTAACCCTAACCGTAACACTAAACCTAACACAAACCATAATCCCTAACCCTAACCCTAACCCTAAACCCTAATGCTAACCCTAAACATAACCACTAACCCTAACCCTAAAACTAACCCTAAACTTAAAAGTAACCCTAACCCCTAACACTAACCCTAACACTAACCCTAAATCTAACCCAAAACCTAAACCTAACCCCAACCCTAACCCTAACACTAACCCTAACGCAAACCCTAACCCTAACTCTAACACTAACCCTAACCCAAACACCAAACCCCTAACCCAAACCTTAACCCTAACACCTAACCCCTAACCCTAACCCTAACCCTAACCCTAACCAATAAACCCTAACCCTAACACTAACCCTAAACCTAACCCTTACCATAACCCTAAATAACCCTAACCTTAACCCTCACCCCTAACCCTAACCCTAACCCTAACCCTAACCCCTAAACCCTAACCCCAACCCTAACCCCTAACACCTAACCCTAACACAAACAATCACCCTAAACCTAACCCTAACCCTAACCCTAACCCTAAACCTAATCCTAACCCTAACCCTCACCACTAAGCCTAACCCCAAAACTAACCCTAACCCTATCCCTAATCCTAACCCCTAACCCTAACCCTAACCCTAACCCTAAACCCTAACAATGGCCCTGGCCATGTCCCTGACGCTCACCATGAACCTGACCCTGACCCTGACCCTAAGCTAAACCCTAACCCTAAGCATAACCCTGACCCTAACCCTAAACTAACCCCTAACCCTAAACCTAACACTAGCCCTAACCCCTAACCCTAACCCTAACCCTTACCCCATAACTAAACCTAACCCTAACCCTAACCCTAACAACTAACCATAACCCTAACACGTAACCCTAAACCTAACCCTAAACCTAACCCTAACCCTAACCCTAGCGCTAACCATAACCCTAGCCTTAACCGTAGCCCTAACCCTAAACCTAACTCTAATCCTAACCCTATCCCTAACCCTAACCCTAACCAGAACACTAACCCTAACCCTAACCCTAACCCTAACCCTAACCCTAACCCTAACCCTAACCCTAACTCTAATCCTAACCCTAACCTAACACTAACCCTAACCCAAACCATAAGCCCTAACCCTAACCCTGACCCTAACCATAACCCCTAACGCTAACCCGAAAAATAACCCCTAACCCTAACACTAAACCTATGCCTAAACTTAAAAGTAACCCTTATCCCTCACCCTAACCCTAACACTAACACTAAATCTAACCTAAACCTCACCCTAACCCTAACCCAAACCCTAACCCTAACTCTCACAACTAACCCCTAACCCGAACATTAACCCTTACCCCTAAACCCTAAACCTAACCCTAACCCTAACCCAAAACCCCTAACGCTAACCCAAAAACTAACCCTAAACCTAACCCTTACCCTAACCCTAAATAACCCTAGCCCTAACCCTCACCCCAAACCCTAACCCTAACACTAACCATAAACATAACCCTAACCCTAAAGCTAACCCTAACCCTAACATCTAACCCTAACCCTAACCCTAACCCTAAATCAAACCCTAACCTTATCCCTAATCCCTAACCCCTTACCCTAACACTAACAATAACCCTAAACCTAACCCTAACCCTAACCCTAAACCTAACCCTAACCCTAACCCTCACCCCTAACCCTAACCCCAACCATAACCCTAACCCTAAACCTAACCCTAACCCTAATCCTAACCCCTAACCCTAACCCTAACCACTAACCCTAACACTAACACTAACCCTAACCCTAATCCTAACCCTAACCCCTAACTCTAAACTTAACACTAGCCCTAACTCTAACCCCTAACCCTAACCCTAACCCTAACCCTTACCCTAACCCTAACCCTAACCCTATCACAAAGACTGTAACACTAACCCTAGACATAACGCGTAACCCCAACCCCTAACCCTAACCCTAACCCTAACCCTAAGCCCTAACCGTATCCCTAACCCTAACCCTAAACCTAACCCAAAGCCTAACCCTAACCCCTTACTCCTAAGCTTAACCCTAACCCTAACCCAAACCCCTAACTCCTAAACCTAACCCTATCCCTAACCCTAACACTAACCCTAACCCTAACCCCTAGCCCATAACACTAACCCTAAACCTAACCCCTAACCCTAACCCTAACCGTAACTCTAACCCTAACCTGCACCATAGCTCTAACTCTAACCCTAAAACTAAAACGAACCGTAACCCTAACCCTAACGCCAACCGTAACCCAACCCTAACCTTACCCAGACAAACAGACAAACGGAGTCACACAGAGTTAAACAGAGGCAAGCCACGGCAAACAGAATTAAACGGCGTCAAACAGAGTGAAACAGAGCTAAACAGAGGCAAACATAGTTAAACAGAGGCAAACAGAGTTAAACAGTGTTAAACGGAGGCAAATGGGGTTACACAGAGTTAAACAGAGTTAAACAGAGGCTAACAAAGTTAAACAGAGTTCAACGGACTCAAACAGAGGCAAACAGATTTAAACAGAATCAAACAGAGGCAAGCAGAGTCAAACAGAGGCAAACAGAGTTGAACAGAGTAACACAGTGGGAAACAGTGGCAAACAGAGGTAAACAGAGGCAAACAGAGGTAAACAGAGGCAAACAGAGTTAAACAGAAGCAAACAGAGTAAAACAGAGGCAAACACATTTAAAAAGAGGCAAACAGAGTTAAACGGAGGCAAACAGAGTAAAACTATGGCAAACAGAGGCAAACAGAGTCAAACAGAGGCAAACAGAGTTAAAAAGAGGCAAACAGAGTTGAACAGAGTTAAACAGAGGCAAAAAGAGTTAAACACAGGCAATCAGAGTTAAACAGAGTTAAACAGAGCTAGTTATAGGCAAACAGAGTAGAATACAGTAAAACAGAGGCAAACAGAGTTAAAAAGAGGCCAACAGAGTTGAACAGATTTAAACAGAGGCAAAAAGAGTTAAACACAGGCAAACAGAGTTAAACAGAGTTAAACAGAGGCAAACAGAGTAAAACAGAGGCAAAAAGAGGCAAACAGAGTTAAACAGAGTTAAACAGAGGCAAACAGAGTTAAACAGAGGCAAACAGATGCAAATAGAGATAGGCAGAGGCAAACAGATTTAATCAGAGTGAAACAGAGGCAAAGAGAGGCAAGCAGAGTTGAACAGAGGCAGACAGAGTTAAACAAACCTAAACAGATGCAAACAGATTTAAAAAGAGGCAATCACAGGTAAACAGAGTTAAACAGACGCAAACAGAGTTGATCAGAGTAAAACAGAGGTAAACAGAGGCAAACAGAGTTAAACAGAGTTAAATAGAGGCAAACAGAGGCAAATTGAGTTAGGCATAGGCAAAAAGAGTTAAACAGAGTGAAACAGAGGCAAACAGAGGGAAGCAGAGTTAAACAGAGGCAGACAGAGTTAAACAGAGTTAAACAGTGTTAAACAGAGGAAAACAGAGTTACACAGTGTTAAACAGAGGTAAACAGAGGCAAACAGAGTTAAACAGACTTAAAAAGAGGCAAACAGAGGCAAACAGGGTTAAGCAGAGGCAAACAGAGGCAAACAAGTTTAATCAGAGTGAAACAGATGCAAACAGAGTTAAACAGAGTTAAACAGAGGCAAACAGAGGCAAACAGAGTTAAACAGAGTTAAACACAGGCAAAAAGAGTTAAACAGAGTTAAACAGAGGGAAACAGATTGAAACAGATTTACACACAGGCAAACAGAGTTAAACAGACTTAAACAGAGGCAAACCGAGGCAAACAGGGTTAAATAGGAGTTAAACAGAGGCAAACAGATTCAACAGAGTTTATCAGAGTTAAACAGAGGCAAACAGAGTTAAACAGAGGCACCAAAGAGTTAAACAGTGTTAAAAAGAGGGAAACAGAGTTAAACAGAGGAAAACAGAGTTACACAGAGTTAAACAGAGGCAAAGAGAGGCAAACAGAGTTAAACAGACTTAAACAGAGGCATAAGGAGGCAAACAGGGTTAAACAGAGGCAAACAGAGTTAAACAGAGTAAAAGAGAGGCAAACAGAGTTAAACAGAGTTAAAAAGAGGTAAACGGAGTCAAACAGAGGCAAACAGAGGTAAACAGAGTTAATCAGAATTAAACAGAGTCAAACACAGGTAAATAGTGTTAAAAAGTGCTGAACAGAAGCAAACAGATTGAAACAGAGTTAAACAGAGGCAAACAGAGTTAAACAGAGTTAAACAGAGGCAAACAGAGGCAAACAGGGTTAAACAGAGATAAACAGAGGCAAACAGAGGGAAAAAGGGTTAATCAGAGTTGAAAAGAGGCAAACAGAGTTAAACAGAGTTAAACAGAGGCAAGCAGAGTTAAACAGAGGAAAAGAGAGTTACACAGAGTTAAACAGAGGCAAACAGAGGCAAACAGAGTTAAACAGAGGTAAAAAGAGTTAAACAGTGTAAAACAGAGGGAAAGAGGTTTAAGCAGAGTTAAACAGAGGAAAACATAGTTACACAGAGTTAAACAGTGGCAAAAAGAGTTAAACAGAGGGAAACAGAGTTAAACAGAGGAAAACAGAATTACGAAGAGTTAAACAGAGGCAAAGAGAGGCAAACAGAGTTAAACAGACTTAAACAGAGGGATAAAGAGGCAAACAGGGTAAAACAGAGGCAAACAGAGTTAAACAGAGTTAAAGGGAGGCAAACAGAGTTAAACAGAGTTAAACAGAGGTAAACAGAGTCAAACAGAGGCAAACAGAGGCAAACAGAGTTAATCAGAGTTAAACAGAGGCAAACAGAGGCCAACAGGCAAGCAGAGTTAAACAGAGCTAAACAGAAGCAAACAGATTGAAACAGAGTTAAACAGAGGAAAACAGAGTTAAACAGACTGAAACAGAGGCAAACAGCTTCAAACAGAGTTAATCAGAATTAAACAGAGGAAAACAGAGTTAAACAGATTTAAACAGAGGGAAACAGAGTTAAACAGAGGAAATCAGAGTTACACAGGGTTAAACAGAGGTAAACAGAGGCAAACAGAGTTAAACAGACCTAAAAAGAGGCAAACAGAGGCACACTGGGTTAAACAGAGGCAAACAGAGGCAAACAAGTTTAATCAGAGTTAAACAGAGGCAAACAGAGTAAAACAGAGTTAAACAGAGGCAAACAGAGTTAAACAGAGGCAAACAGATTTAAACAGAGTTAAACAGAGGCAAACAGAGGCAAACAGTGTTAAACAGGAGTTAAACAGAGGCAAAGAAAGGCAAACAGCTTCAACTGAGTTAATCAGAGTTAAACAGAGGCAAACAGAGTTAAACAGAGGCAAACAGTGTTACACAGAGTTAAACAGAGTTAAACAGAGGCAAAAGCGTTACACAGAGTTAAACAGAGGCAAACAGAGTTAAATAGAGTTAAACAGATTGAAACAGAGTTACACAGAGTTAAACACAGGCAAACAGAGGCAAACAGAGTTAAACAGACTTAAAGAGAAGGAAACAGAGGCAAACAAGGTTAAGTAGATTTAAACAGAGGCAAAAAGAGGCAAGCAGGGTTAAACAGAGTTAAACAGAGGCAAACAGAGGCAAACAGAGTTAAACAGAGGCAAAAAGAGTTAAAAAGAGGAAAGGAGAGTTAAACAGAGTTAAACAGAGGCAAACAGAGGCAAACCGAGTTTAACAGAGGCAAAAAGAGTTAAACAGTGTTAAACAGAGGGAAACAGAGTAAAACAGAGTTAAACAGAGTTAAACAGAGGAAAATAGAGATACACAGAGTACAACAGTGGCAAAAAGAGTTACACAGAGGGAAACAGTGTTAATCAGAGTTAAACAGAGGCAAACAGAGGCAAACAGGCAAGCAGAGTTAAACAGAGCTAAACAGACGCAAACAGATTGAAACAGAGTTAAACAGAGGCAAACAGAGTTAAACAGATTTAAACAGAGGCAAAAAGAGTTAAAGAGAGTTAAACAGTTGGAACCAGATTGAAACAAAGTTAAGCAGAGGCAAACAGAGTTAAACAGACTGAAACAGAGGCAAACAGCTTCAAACAGAGTTAAACAGATTTAAACAGAGGGAAACAGAGTTAAACAGAGGAATTCAGAGTTACACAGAGTTAAACAGAGGTAAACAGAGGCAAACAGAGTTAAACAGACTTAAAAAGAGGCAAACAAAGGCACACAGGGTTAAACAGAGGCAATCAGAGGCAAACAAGTTTAATCAGAGTTAAACAGAGGCAAACAGAGTTAAACAGTTAAACAGAGGCAAACAGAGTTAAACAGAGTTAAACAGAGGCAAACAGAGTTAAACAGAGGCAAACAGAGTTAAACAGAGTTAAACACAGGCAAAAAGAGTTAAACAGAGTTAAACAGAGGGAAACAGAATTAAACAGATTCAAACAGAGGCAAACAGAGTTAAACAGACTTAAACAGAGTCAAACAGAGGCAAACAGGGTTAAACAGGAGTTAAACAGAGGCAAAGAGAGGCAAACAGCTTCAACTGAGTTAATCAGAGTTAAAAAGAGGCAAACAGAGTTAAGCAGAGGCAAAGAGATTTACACAGAGTTAAACAGAGTTAAACAGAGGCAAAATGCGTTACACAGAGTTACACAGAGGCAAACAGAGTTAAACAGATTGAAACAGAGTTACACAGAGTTAAACACAGGCAAACAGAGGCAAACAGAGTTATACAGACTTAAAGAGAAGGAAACAGAGGCAAACAAGGTTAAATAGATTTAAACAGAGGCAAACAGAGGCAAACAGAAGCAGACAGATGTAAACAGAGGCAAAAATTGGCAAACAGGGTTACACAGAGTAAAACAGAGGCAAACAGAGACAAACAGAGTTAAACAGAGGCCAAAAAGTTAAAAAGAGAAAAATAGAGTTACACAGTGTTACACAGAGTTAAACAGAGGCAAACAGAGTTTAACAGAGGCAAAAAGAGTTAAACAGTGTTAAACAGAGGGAAACAGAGTTAAACAGAGTTAAACAGAGGAAAATAGAGATACACAGAGTACAACAGTGGCAAAAAGACTTAAACCGAGGGAAACAGAGTTAAACATAGTAAACCAGAATTACACAGAGTTAAACAGAGGCAAAGAGAGGCAAACAGAGTTAAACAGAGTTATACAGAGGCAAACAGAGGCAAACGGAGGCAGAGTTAAACAGAGTTAAACAGAGGCAAACAGAGTTACACAGAGTTAAAGAGAGGGAAACAGAGTTAAACAGATTGAAAGAGAGTCAGACAGAGGCAAACAGAGTTAAACAGAGGCAAAAACAGTTAAACAGATTTAAACAGAGGGAAAAAGAGTTAAACAGAGTTAAACAGAGGCAAAGAGAGTTAAACAGAGGAAAAGAGAGTTACACAGAGTTAAACAGAGGGAAACTGAGGCAAACAGAGTTAAACAGAGACAAAAATAGTTAAACAGTGTTAAACAGAGACAAACAGTTTAAGCAGAGTAAAACAGAGGAAAGCAGAGTTACACAGACTTAAGCAGAGGCATAAAGAGGCAAACTGCGTTAAACAGAGGCAAACAGAGTTAAACAGAGTTAAAGAGAGGCAAACAGAGTTAAACAGAGTTAAACAGAGGCAAAACGAGTTAAAGAGAGTTAAACAGGGGGAAGCAGTTTGAAACAGAGTTAAGCAGCGGCAAACAGAGGTAAACAGACTGAAACAATGGCAAACAGCTTCAAACAGAGTTAATCAGAGTTAAACAGAGGAAAACAGAGTTTAACAGAGTTAAACAGAGGCAAAAAGAGTTAAACACTGTTAAACAGAGGGAAACAGAGTTAAACAGATTTCAACAGAGGCAAACAGAGGCAAACAGAGTTTAACAGAGGCAAAAAGAGTTAAACAGTGTTAAACCAGAGGGAAACAGAGTGAAACAGAGTTAAACAGAGGAAAATAGAGATACACAGAGTACAACAGTGGCAAAAAGAGTTAAACAGAGGGAAACAGAGTTAAACATAGTAAAACAGAATTACACAGAGTTAAACAGAGGCAAAGAGAGGCAAACAGAGTTAAACAGAGTTATACAGAGGCAAACAGAGGCAAACGGAGGCAGAGTTAAACAGAGTTTAAACAGAGGCGAAAAGAGTTAAACACTGTTAAACAGAGGGAAAACAGAGTTAAACAGAGGCAAAAACAGTTAAACAGATTTAAACAGAGGGAAAAAGAGTTAAACAGAGTTAAACAGAGGCAAAGAGAGTTATACAGAGGAAAAGAGATTTACACAGAGTTAAACAGAGGGCAAACAGAGGCAAACAGAGTTAAACAGAGGCAAAAAGAGTTAAAAAGAGGAAAAGAGAGTTACACAGAGTTAAACAGAGTTAAACAGAGGCAAACAGAGGCAAACAGAGGCAAACAGAGTTTAACAGAGGCAGAAAGAGTTAAACAGTGTTAAACAGAGGGAAACAGTGTTAAACAGAGTTAAACAGAGGAAAATAGAGATACACAGAGCACAACAGTGGCAAAAAGAGTTAAACAGAGGGAAACAGAGTTAAACATAGTAAAACAGAATTACACAGAGTTAAACAGAGGCAAAGAGAGGCAAACAGAGTTAAACAGACTTATACAGAGGCAGACAGAGGCAAACAGAGTTAAACAGAGTTAAACAGAGGCAAAAAGAGTTACACAGAGTTAAACAGAGGGAAACAGAGTTAAACAGATTGAAACAGAGTCAGACAGAGGCAAACAGAGTTAAACAGAGTTAAACAGAGGGAAAAAGAGTTAAACAGAGGGAAACAGGTTTAAGCAGAGTTAAACAGATGAAAACAGAGTTACACAGAGTTAAACAGAGGAAAAAATATTTAAACAGAGGGAAACAGAGTTAAACAGAGGAAAACTGAATTACACAGAGTTAAACAGAGACAAAGAGAGGCAAACAGAGTTAAACAGACATAAACAGAGCCATAAAGAGGCAAACAGGGTTTAACAGAGGCAAACAGAGTTAATCAGAGTTAAAGAGAGGCAAACAGAGTTAAACAGAGGTAAACAGAGTTTAACAGATTTAAACAGAGGCAGAAAGAGTTAAACACTGTTAAGCAGAGGGAAACAGAGTTAAACAGAGTTTCAACAGAGGAAAACAGAGTTACACAGAGTTAAACAGAGGCACACAGTGGCAAACAGAGTTAAGCAGTCTTAAACAGAGGCATAAAGAGGCAAACTGAGTTAAACAGAGGCAAAAAGAGTTAAACAGATTTAAACAGATGGAAACAGAGTTAAACAGAGGCAAACAGAGTTAAACAGAGGGAAAAAGATTTAAACAGAGGCAAAAACAGTTAACAGATTTAAACAGATGGAAACAGAGTTAAACAGATAAAACAGAGGCAAACAGAGCCAAACAGAGTTAATCAGAGACAAGAAGAGTTAAACAGTGTTAAACAGAGGGAAACAGAGTTAAACAGACTTACACAGAGGAAAACAGGTTTAAGCAGAGTTAAACAGACGAAAACAGAGTTACACAGAGTTAAACAGAGGAAAAAAGAGTTAAACAGAGGGAAACAGAGTTAAACAGAGGAAACAGAATTACACAGAGTTAAACAGAGGCAAAGAGAGGCAAACAGAGTTAAACAGACTTAAGCAGAGGCATAAAGAGGCAAACAGAGTTAAACAGAGGCAAACAGAGTTAAACAGAGTTAAAGAGAGGCAAACAGAGTTAAACAGAGGTAAACAGAGTTAAACAGATTGAAACAGAGTCAAACAGAGGCAAACAGAGTTAAACAGAGGGAAAAAAGAGTTAAACAGAGGGCAAAAGAGCTAAAAAGAGTTAAACAGAGGGAAAAAGAGATAAACAGAGTTAAAAAGAGGAAAACAGAGTTACACAGAGTTAAACAGAGGCAAACAGAGGCAAACAGAGTTAAATAGAGTTAAACAGAGGAAAAAAGAGGCTAACAGGGTTAAACAGAGTTAAACAGAATAAACAGAGGCATAAAGAGGCAAACAGGGTTAAACAGAGGCAAACAGAGTGAAACAGAGTTAAAGAGAGGCAAACAGAGTTACACAGAGGTAAACAGAGGCAAACAGAGTTAAACAGAGTGAAACAGAGGGCAACAGAGTTAAACAGAGTTAAACAGAGGCAAACAGAGTTAAACAGACTTTAACAGATACACAAAGAAGCAAAACAGGGTTAAACAGAGTCAAACAGAGGCAAACAGAGGCAAACAGAGTTAATCAGAGTTAAGCAGAGGGGAGCAGAGTTAAACAGAGGTAAACAGAGGAAAACAGAGTTACACAGAGTTAAACAGAGGCAGACAGAGGCAAACAGAGCTAAACAGACTTAAACAGAGTCAAAAAGAGGCAAACAGGGTTAAACAGAGTTAAACAGAAGGAAACAGAGGCAAACAGAGTTAATCAGAGTTAAACAGAGGCAAACAGAGTTAAACAGAGTTAAACAGTGGCAAACAGAATTGAACAGAGGAAAACAGAGTTACACAGAGTTAAACAGAGGCAAAAAGAGTTACACAGAGTTAAACAGAGGCAAACAGAGTTAAACAGAGTTACACAGAGTTTAACACAGGCAAACAGAGGCAAACATAGTTAAACAGAATTAATGAGAAGGAAACAGAGGCAAACAAGTTTAAACAGGTTGAAACAGTGGCAAACGGAGGCAAACAGAAGCAGACAGATTTAAACAGAGGCAATAAGAGGCAAACAGGGTTAACAACAGAGTTAAACAGAGGCAAAAAGAATTAAACAGAGTTAAACAGAGGCAAAAAGAGTTAAACAGAGGAAAGGAGAGTTACACAGAGTTAAACAGAGGCAAACAGAGGCAAACAGAGTTAAACAGAGGGAAAAAGAGTTAAACAGTGTTGAACAGAGGGAAACAGAGTTAAGCAGAGTTAAACAGAAGGAAACAGAGGCAAACAGTGTTAAACAGTGGCAAAAAGAGTTAAACTGAGGGAAACAGAGTTAAACAGTGGAAAACAGAATTACACAGAGTTAAGCAGAGGCAAAGAGAGGCAAACAGAGTTAAACAGAGTTATACAGAAGCTTACATAGGCATACAGAGTTAAATAGAGTTAAACAGAGGCAAAAAGTGTTACACAGATTTAAACAGAGGGAAACAGAGTTAAACAGATTGAAACAGAGTCAAACAGTGTTGAACAGAGGAAAACAGAGTTAAGCAGAGTTAAACAGAAGGAAACAGAGGCAAACAGAGTTAAACAGTGGCAAAAAGAGTTAAACTGAGGGAAACAGAGTTAAACAGTGGAAAACAGAATTACACAGAGTTAAGCAGAGGCAAAGAGAGGCAAACAGAGTTAAACAGAGTTATACAGAAGCTTACATAGGCATACAGAGTTAAATAGAGTTAAACAGAGGCAAAAAGTGTTACACAGATTTAAACAGAGTTAAACAGAGTTAAACAGAGGGAAAAGAGTTAAATAGAGACAAAAAGAGTTAAAGAGAGTTAAACAGAGGCAAACAGATTTAACAGAGGGAAACAGAGTCAAAAAGAAGCAAACAGGGTTAAACAGAGTTAAACAGAAGCAAACAGAGGCAAACAGAGTTAATCAGAGATAAACAGAGGCAAACAGAGTTAAACAAAGTTAAAGAGAGGCAAACAGAGTTAAACAGAGTTAAACAGAAGTAAACAGAGTCAAACAGAGGCAAACAGAGGCAAACAGAGTTAATCAGAGTTAAGCAGAGGCAAACAGAGGCAAACAGAGTTAAACAGAGTTAAACAGTGTTAAACAGAGGGAAACAGAGTTTAAACAGAGGAAAAAAAGAGTTACACAGAGTTAAACAGAGGCAAACAGAGGCAAACAGAGTTAAACAGACTTAAACAGAGGCATAAAGAGGCAAACAGGGTAAAACAGAGGCAAACAGAGTTAAACAGAGTTAAAGAGAGGCAGAGTTAAACAGAAGTAAACAGAGTTAAACAGAGTTAAACAGAAGTAAACAGAGTCAAACAGAGGCAAACAGAGGCAAACAGAGTTAATCAGAGTTAAGCAGAGGCAAACAGAGGCAAACAGATTGAAACAGAGTTAAACAGAGGCAAACAGAGTTAAACAGAGTTAAACAGAGGCAAAAAGAGTTAAACAGAGGTAAACAGATGGAACCAGATTGAAACAGAATTAAGCAGAGACAAACAGAGTTAATCAGAGTTAAACAGACTTAAAGAGAAGGAAAACAGAGGCAAACAAGGTTAAATAGATTTAAACAGAGGCAAACAGAAGCAGACAGATTAAAACAGAGGCACAAAGAGGCAAACAGTGTTAAAACAGAGTCAAACAGAGGCAAACAGAGACAAAACGGATTTAAACAGAGGCAAACAGAGTTAAACAGAGGAAAAGAGAGTTACACAGAGTTACACAGAGTTAAACAGAAGCAAACAGAGGCAAACAGAGTTAAACAGTGTTAAACAGAGGGAAACAGAGTTAAACAGAGGAAAAAAGAGTTACACAGAGTAAAACAGAGGCAAACAGTTAAACAGAGGCACACAGAGTTAAACAGAGGAAAAGAGAGTTACACAGAGTTACACAGAGTTACACAGAGTTAAACAGAGGCAAACAGAGGCAAACAGAGTTAAACAGAGTTAAACAGTGTTAAACAGAGGGAAACAGAGTTTAACAGAGGAAAAAAGAGTTACACAGAGTTAAACAGAGGCTAACAGAGGCAAACAGAGTGAAACAGACTTAAACAGAGGCATAAAGAGGCAAACAGGGTAAAACAGAGGCAAACAGAGTTAAACAGAGTTAAAGAGAGGCAGAGTTAAACAGAGTTAAACAGAAGTAAACAGAGGTTAAACAGAGTTAATGAGAGGCAAACAGAGTTAAACAGAGTTAAACAGAAGTAAACAGAGTCAAACAGAGGCAAACAGAGGCAAACAGAGTTAATCAGAGTTAAGCAGAGGCAAACAGAGGCAAACAGATTGAAACAGAGTTAAACAGAGGCAAACAGAGTGAAACAGAGTTAAACAGAGTCAAAAAGAGTTAAACAGAGGTAAACAGATGGAACCAGATTGAAACAGAATTAAGCAGAGACAAACAGAGTTAATCAGAGGTGAAACAGAGGCAAACAGAGTTCAACAGATTGAAACAGAGTTACACAGAGTTTAACACAGGCAAACAGAGGCAAACAGAGTTAAACAGACTTAAAGAGAAGGAAACAGAGGCAAACAAGGTTAAATAGATTTAAACAGAGGCAAACAGAAGCAGACAGATTAAAACAGAGGCACAAAGAGGCAAACATTGTTAAACAGAGTCAAACAGAGGCAAACAGAGACAAAACGGAGTTAAACAGAGGCAAACAGAGTTAAACAGAGGAAAAGAGAGTTACACAGAGTTACACAGAGTTAAACAGAAGCAAACAGAGGCAACAGAGTTAAACAGTGTTAAACAGAGGAAAACAGATTTAAACAGAGGAAAAAAAGAGTTACACAGAGTTAAACAGAGGCAAACAGAGGCAAACAGAGTTAAACAGACTTAAGCAGAGGCAAACGGGTAAAACAGAGGCAAACAGAGTTAAACAGAGTTAAAGAGAGGCAAACAGAGTCAAACAGAGTTAAACAGAAGTAAACAGAGTTAAACAGAGTTAAAGAGAGGCAAACAGAGTTAAACAGATTTAAACAGAAGTAAACAGAGTCAAACAGAGGCGAACAGAGGCAAACAGAGTTAATCAGAATTAAACAGAGGAAAACAGAGTTACACAGAGTTAAACAGAGGTAAGCAGAGGCAAACAGAGTTAAACAGACTTAAAAAGAGGCAAACAGAGGCACACAGGTTAAACAGAGGCAAATAGAGGCAAACAAGTTTAATCAGAGTTAAACAGAGGCAAACAGAGTTAAACAGAGTTAAACAGAGGCAAACAGAGTTGAACAGAGGCAACAGAGTTAAACAGAGGCAAAAAGAGTTAAACAGAGTTAAACAGAGGGAAAAAGAGTTAAACAGAGTTAAACAGAGGCAAAGAGAGTTAAACAGAGGAAAAGAGAGTTACGCAGAGTTAAACAGAGGCAAAAAGATTTAAACAGAGGCATAAAGAGGTTTAACAGTTCTAAACAGAGGGAAACAGGTTTAAGCAGAGTAGGAAAACAGAGTTACACAGAGTAAAACAGTGGCATAAAGAGTTAAACAGAGGGAAACAGAGTTAAACAGAGGCAAAAAGACTTAAACAGAGTTAAACAGAGGAAAAAGAGTTAAACGGAGTTAAACAGAGGCAAACAGAGTTAAACAGAGGAAAGGAGATTACACAGAGATAAACAGAGGCAAACAGAGGCAAACAGAGTTAAACAGAGGGAAAAAGAGTTAAACAGTGTTAAACAGAGGGAAACAGAGTTAAGCAGAGTTAAACAGAAGGAAACAGAGGCAAACAGAGTTAAACAGTGGCAAAAAGAGTTAAACTGAGGGAAACAGAGTTTAGCAGTGGAAAATAGAATTACACAGAGTTAAGCAGAGGCAAAGAGAGGCAAACAGAGTTAAACAGAGTTATACAGACGCTTACATAGGCAAACAGAGTTAAATAGAGTCAAATGAGGCGAAAAGTGTTACACAGATTTAAACAAATTGAAACAGAGTTAAACAGAGTTAAACAGAGGGAAAAAAGAGTTAAACAGAGGCAAAAAGAGTTAAACAGAGGCAAAAAGAGTTAAAGAGAGTTAAACAGTGGGAAACAGAGTTAAACAGAGTTAAACAGAGGAAAACAGAGTTACAAAGAGTTAAACAGAGGCAAAGAGAGGCAAACAGAGTTAAACAGAGTTATATAGAGGCAAACAGAGGCAAGCAGAGTTAAACAGAGTTAAACAGAGGCGAAAAGCGTTACACAGAGTTAAACAGAGGGAAACAGAGTTAAACAGATTGAAACAGAGTCAGACAGAGGCAAACAGAGTTAAACAGAGGGAAAAAGAGTTAAACAGAGGCAAAAAGAGTTAAACAGAGGGAAAAAGAGTTAAACAGAGTTAAACAGAGGCAAAGAGAGTTAAACAGAGGAAAAGAGAGTTACGCAGAGTTAAACAGAGGCAAAAAGATTTAAACAGAGGCATAAAGAGTTTAACAGTTCTAAACAGGGAAACAGGTTTAAGCAGAGTTAAACAGAGGAAAACAGAGTTACACAGAGTAAAACAGTGGCATAAAGAGTTAAACAGAGGGAAACAGAGTTAAACAGAGGCAAAAAGACTTAAACAGAGTTAAACAGAGGAAAAAGAGTTAAAGAGTTAAACAGAGGCAAAGAGAGTTAAACAGAGGAAAAGAGAGTTTCGCAGAGTTAAACAGAGGCAAACAGAGGCAAACAGAGTTAAACAGGCAAAAAGATTTAAACAGTGTTAAACAGAGGGAAACAGGTTTAAGCAGAGTTAAACAGAGGAAAACAGAGTTACACAGAGTAAAACAGTGGCATAAAGAGTTAAACAGAGGGAAACAGAGTTAAACAGAGGAAAACAATTACACAGAGTTAAACAGAGGCAAAGAGAGGAAAACAGAGTTAAACAGACTGAAACAGAGGCATAAAGAGGCAAACAGGTTTAAACAGAGGCATACAGAGTCAAACAGAGGCAAAAAGAGGCAAACAGAGTTAATCAGAGTTAAACAGATGCAAACAGAGGCACACAGAGTTAAACAGATTGAAACAGAGTTACACAGAGTTTAACACAGGCAAACAGAGGCAAACAGAGTTAAACAGACTTAAAGAGAAGGAAACAGAGGCAAACAAGGTTAAATAGATTTAAACAGTGGCAAACAGAAGCAGACAGATTAAAACAGAGGCAAAAAGAGGCAAACAGTGTTAAACAGAGTTAAACAGAGGCAAACAGAGTTAAACAGAGGAAAAGAGAGTTACACAGAGTTACACAGAGTTAAACAGAGGCAAACAGAGGAAAAAAGAGTTAAACAGAGTTAAACAGAGTAAAAAAAGAGTTACAAAGAGATAAACAGGGGCAAACAGAGGCAAACAGAGTTAAACAGACTTCAACAGAGGCATAAAGAGGCAAACAGGGTAAAACAGAGGCAAACAGAGTTAAACAGAGTTAAAGAGAGGCAAACAGAGTTAAACAGAGTTAAACAGAAGTAAACAGAGTTAAACAGAGTTAAAGAGAGGCAAACAGAGTTAAACAGAGTTAAACAGAGGGAAAAAGAGTTAAATAGAGACAAAAAGAGTTAAAGAGAGTTAAACAGAGGCAAACAGATTTAAACAGAGGGAAACAGAGTCAAAACGAAGCAAACAGGGTTAAACAGAGTTAAACAGAAGCAAACAGAGGCAAACAGAATTAATCAGAGTTAAACAGAGGCAAACAGAGTTAAACAAAGTTAAAGAGAGGCAAACAGAGTTAAACAGAGTTAAACAGAAGTAAACAGAGTCAAACAGAGGCAAACAGAGGCAAACAGAGTTAATCAGAGTTAAGCAGAGGCAAACAGAGGCAAACAGATTGAAACAGAGTTAAACAGAGGCAAACAGAGTTAAACAGAGGCAAAAAGAGTTAAACAGAGGTAAACAGATGGAACCAGATTGAAACAGAATTAAGCAGAGACAAACAGAGTTAATCAGAGTTAAACAGAGGCAAACAGAGTTCAACAGATTGAAACAGAGTTACACAGAGTTTAACACAGGCAAACAGAGGCAAACAGAGTTAAACAGACTTAAAGAGAAGGAAACAGAGGCAAAAAAGGTTAAATAGATTTAAACAGAGGCAAACAGAAGCAGACAGATTAAAACAGAGGCAAAAAGAGGCAAACAGTGTTAAACAGAGTTAAAAAGAGGCAAACGGAGTTAAACAGAGGCACACAGAGTTAAACAGAGGAAAAGAGAGTTACACAGAGTTACACAGAGTTACACAGAGTTAAACAGAGGCAAACAGAGGCAAACAGAGTTCAACAGAGTTAAACAGTGTTAAACAGAGGGAAACAGAGTTAAACAGAGGAAAAAAGAGTTACACAGAGTTAAACAGAGGCAAACAGAGGCAAACAGAGTTAAACAGACTTAAACAGAGGCATAAAGAGGCAAAAAGGGTAAAACAGAGGCAAACAGAGTTAAACAGAGTTAAAGAGAGGCAGAGGTAAACAGAAGTAAACAGAGTTAAACAGAGTTAAACAGAAGTAAACAGAGTCAAACACAGGCAAACAGAGTTAATCAGAGTTAAGCAGAGGCAAACAGAGGCAAACAGATTGAAACAGAGTTAAACAGAGGCAAACAGAGTTAAACAGAGTTAAACAGAGGCAAAAAGAGTTAAACAGAGGTAAACAGATGGAACCAGATTGAAACAGAATTAAGCAGAGACAAACAGAGTTAATCAGAGTTAAACAGAGGCAAACCGAGTTCAACAGATTGAAACAGAGTTACACAGAGTTTAAACACAGGCAAACAGAGGCAAACAGAGTTAAACAGACTTAAAGAGAAGGAAACAGAGGCAAACAAGGTTAAATAGATTTAAACAGAGGCAAACAGAAGCAGACAGATTAAAACAGAGGCACAAAGAGGCAAACAGTGTTAAACAGAGTCAAACAGAGGCAAACAGAGTTCAACGGAGTTAAACAGAGGCAAACAGATTTAAACAGAATCAAACAGAGGCAAGCAGAGTCAAACAGAGGCAAACAGAGTTGAACAGAGTAATACAGTGGGAAACAGTGGCAAACAGAGGTAAACAGAGGCAAACAGAGGTAAACAGAGGCAAACAGAGTTAAACAGAAGCAAACAGAGTAAAACAGAGGCAAACACATTTAAAAAGAGGCAAACAGAGTTAAACGGAGGCAAACAGAGTAAAACTATGGCAAACAGAGGCAAACAGAGTCAAACAGAGGCAAACAGAGTTAAAAAGAGGCAAACAGAGTTGAACAGAGTTAAACAGAGGCAAAAAGAGTTAAACACAGGCAATCAGAGTTAAACAGAGTTAAACAGAGCTAGTTATAGGCAAACAGAGTAGAATACAGTAAAACAGAGGCAAACAGAGTTAAAAAGAGGCCAACAGAGTTGAACAGATTTAAACAGAGGCAAAAAGAGTTAAACACAGGCAAACAGAGTAAAACAGAGGCAAAAAGAGGCAAACAGAGTTAAACAGAGTTAAACAGAGGCAAACAGAGTTAAACAGAGGCAAACAGATGCAAATAGAGATAGGCAGAGGCAAACAGATTTAATCAGAGTGAAACAGAGGCAAAGAGAGGCAAGCAGAGTTGAACAGAGGCAGACAGAGTTAAACAAACCTAAACAGATGCAAACAGATTTAAAAAGAGGCAATCACAGGTAAACAGAGTTAAACAGACGCAAACAGAGTTGATCAGAGTAAAACAGAGGTAAACAGAGGCAAACAGAGTTAAACAGAGTTAAATAGAGGCAAACAGAGGCAAATTGAGTTAGGCATAGGCAAAAAGAGTTAAACAGAGTGAAACAGAGGCAAACAGAGGGAAGCAGAGTTAAACAGAGGCAGACAGAGTTAAACAGAGTTAAACAGTGTTAAACAGAGGAAAACAGAGTTACACAGTGTTAAACAGAGGTAAACAGAGGCAAACAGAGTTAAACAGACTTAAAAAGAGGCAAACAGAGGCAAACAGGGTTAAGCAGAGGCAAACAGAGGCAAACAAGTTTAATCAGAGTGAAACAGATGCAAACAGAGTTAAACAGAGTTAAACAGAGGCAAACAGAGGCAAACAGAGTTAAACAGAGGCAAACACAGGCAAAAAGAGTTAAACAGAGTTAAACAGAGGGAAACAGATTGAAACAGATTTACACACAGGCAAACAGAGTTAAACAGACTTAAACAGAGGCAAACCGAGGCAAACAGAGTTAAACAGACTTAAAGAGAAGGAAACAGAGGCAAACAAGGTTAAATAGATTTAAACAGAGGCAAACAGAAGCAGACAGATTAAAACAGAGGCACAAAGAGGCAAACAGTGTTAAACAGAGTCAAACAGAGGCAAACAGAGTTCAACGGAGTTAAACAGAGGCAAACAGATTTAAACAGAATCAAACAGAGGCAAGCAGAGTCAAACAGAGGCAAACAGAGTTGAACAGAGTAATACAGTGGGAAACAGTGGCAAACAGAGGTAAACAGAGGCAAACAGAGGTAAACAGAGGCAAACAGAGTTAAACAGAAGCAAACAGAGTAAAACAGAGGCAAACACATTTAAAAAGAGGCAAACAGAGTTAAACGGAGGCAAACAGAGTAAAACTATGGCAAACAGAGGCAAACAGAGTCAAACAGAGGCAAACAGAGTTAAAAAGAGGCAAACAGAGTTGAACAGAGTTAAACAGAGGCAAAAAGAGTTAAACACAGGCAATCAGAGTTAAACAGAGTTAAACAGAGCTAGTTATAGGCAAACAGAGTAGAATACAGTAAAACAGAGGCAAACAGAGTTAAAAAGAGGCCAACAGAGTTGAACAGATTTAAACAGAGGCAAAAAGAGTTAAACACAGGCAAACAGAGTAAAACAGAGGCAAAAAGAGGCAAACAGAGTTAAACAGAGTTAAACAGAGGCAAACAGAGTTAAACAGAGGCAAACAGATGCAAATAGAGATAGGCAGAGGCAAACAGATTTAATCAGAGTGAAACAGAGGCAAAGAGAGGCAAGCAGAGTTGAACAGAGGCAGACAGAGTTAAACAAACCTAAACAGATGCAAACAGATTTAAAAAGAGGCAATCACAGGTAAACAGAGTTAAACAGACGCAAACAGAGTTGATCAGAGTAAAACAGAGGTAAACAGAGGCAAACAGAGTTAAACAGAGTTAAATAGAGGCAAACAGAGGCAAATTGAGTTAGGCATAGGCAAAAAGAGTTAAACAGAGTGAAACAGAGGCAAACAGAGGGAAGCAGAGTTAAACAGAGGCAGACAGAGTTAAACAGAGTTAAACAGTGTTAAACAGAGGAAAACAGAGTTACACAGTGTTAAACAGAGGTAAACAGAGGCAAACAGAGTTAAACAGACTTAAAAGAGGCAAACAGAGGCAAACAGGGTTAAGCAGAGGCAAACAGAGGCAAACAAGTTTAATCAGAGTGAAACAGATGCAAACAGAGTTAAACAGAGTTAAACAGAGGCAAACAGAGGCAAACAGAGTTAAACAGAGGCAAACACAGGCAAAAAGAGTTAA
>JANJGN010003500.1:0-44632 GCA_026770705.1 Isurus oxyrinchus | reverse complement strand
GAGAGAAAACCGGGATAGAGAGAGAGAGAGAGAGACCGGGATAGAGAGAGAGAGGGGGAAAACCGGGATAGAGAGAGAGAGAGAAAACCGGGATAGAGAGAGAGAGAGAAAACCGGGATAGAGAGAGAGAGAGAGAGAGAAAACCGGGATAGAGAGAGAGAGAGAGAGAGAAAACCGGGATAGAGAGAGAGAGAGAGAGAGAGAAAACCGGGATAGAGAGAGAGAGAGAGAAAACCGGGATAGAGAGAGAGAGAGAAAACCGGGATAGAGAGAGAGAGAAAACCGGGATAGAGAGAGAGAGGGAGACAACCGGGATAGAGAGAGAGAGAGAGAAAACCGGGATAGAGAGAGAGAGAGAGAAAACCGGGATAGAGAGAGAGAGGGAGACAACCGGGATAGAGAGAGAGAGAGAGAGAAAACCGGGGTAGAGAGAGAGAGAGAGAGAAAACCGGGATAGAGAGAGAGAGAAAACCGGGATAGAGAGAGAGAAAACCGGGATAGAGAGAGCGAGAGGGTGAAAGGGAATACCGGGATAGAGAGAGAGGCAGAAAGGGAAAACCGGGGTGTTGGGGGGAGGGGAGGTAGAGGGAGAGAGAGAGCGAGCGAGGGAAATCTGGGATAAGTAAAGGGAGCCAGTCCAGGACTGCAGAGGGAGCCCAACCCGGGACAGAGCAAATGCTCATCCCCAGCACCCAGCACTGGTGAGTGGGGACTGGGGAAGGGAGGGGAATATACCATCCGTACCTTCAATATACCGCCCTTCAGTCAGCTCCACGGCTGTCCCGAGTTAAAACTCCCCACCTGTCCTCAAGGGGCAGAATTGTTACAGTGCGAAGGGAGGCACGTGGTGCCTGGTCCCGTTATCCAAATGAGCAACTCGCTTAGACCTATCCTCCACACACACACCCCCCTCCCCCCCCACCCCTGCATTCTCCCGCTTCAGATAACAGTCTAAATCCATTTTGCGTACTTCGATTGAACCTGCCTGCGTCACACTCTCAGGCAGGGCATTCCAGATATTGACCCCCCCCTCCCCTGCCCCCCCTCCACCGCTGCGTGAAAAAGCTTTTCCTCCTGTCGCTCTTAAAAATCTGAGCCCTCTCGTTCCTCGATCCTTTCACACGTGGGAGCGTCTCCTCCTTATCTGCTCTGTCCCAGACCCCTTCATGACTTTTAAACACCCCCGCCCCTTAACCTTCTTCCCCCAAGGAGGACAGTCCCAACTTTCTCCGGTCTATCCCCACGCGGCTGAAGTTGCTCAATACCTGGAGCTCCTCTTGTGAATCTTTTCTGCACCGTCTCAATGCCTTCACATACCTTCCTCAAGTGCAGGACTCGGTGGGGGTGGTAAATGAAGTGGGAGATCTTGGCGTACAAGTACACAGGTCCCTGAAGGCAGCAGTTCAAGTAGACAAGGTAGTAAAGGCGGCATATAGAATGCTCTCCTTCATTGGCAGAGGTATAGAATATTAAAGTAAGGATATAATGTTGGAATTGTATTGGCCACAACTGGAGTTCTGTGTGCAGTTCTGGTCACCACATTACAGGAAGGATGGAATCGCTCTGGAGAGAGTGCAGAGGAGGTTTACAAGAATGTTGCCAGGGTTGGAAAAGTGTAGCTACGAGGAGAGATTGGATAGGTTGGTTAAAAACAAAAAAAAAAAAACTGCGGACGCTGGAAATCCAAAACAAAAACAGAATTACCTGGGAAAACTCAGCGGGTCCGGCAGCATCGGCGGAGAAGAAAAGAGTTGACGTTTCGAGTCCTCGTGACCCTTCGACAGAACTTGATTTCGAGTCCAAGGAAGAGTTGAAATATAAGCTGGTTTAAGGTGTGTGTGTGGGGGGGGGCGGAGAGATAGAGAGAGAGAGAGGTGGTTGTGTGGACAAACAAGCAGTGATAGAAGCAGATCATCAAAAGATGTCAGCGACAATGGTACAATGGAACACATAGGTGTTAAAGTTAAAGTTGGTGATATTATCTAAACGAATGTGCTAATTAAGAATGGATGGTAGGGCACTCAAGGTACAGCTCTAGTGGGGGTGGGGGGAGCATAAAAGATTTTAAAATATTTAAAAATAATGGAAATAGGTGGGAAAAGAAAAATCTATAAAATTTATAGGGAAAAAAAAGGAAAAAGGGGGAAACAGAAAGGGGGTGGGGATGGGGAAGGGAGCTCACGACCTAAAGTTGTTGAACTCAATATTCAGACCGGAAGGCTGTAAAGTGCCTAGTCGGAAGATGAGGTGCTGTTCCTCCAGTTTGCGTTGGGCTTCACTGGAACAATGCAGCAAGCCAAGGACAGACATGTGGGCAAGAGAGCAGGGTGGAGTGTTAAAATGGCAAGTGACAGGGAGGTTTGGGTCATTCTTGCGGACAGACCGCAGGTGTTCTGCAAAGCGGTCGCCCAGTTTACGTTTGGTCTCTCCAATGTAGAGGAGACCACATTGGGAGCAACGAATGCAGTAGACTAAGTTGGGGGAAATGCAAGTGAAATGCTGCTTCACTTGAAAGGAGTGTCCACATGTCTGTCCTTGGCTTGCTGCATTGTTCCAGTGAAGCCCAACGCAAACTGGAGGAACAACACCTCATCTTCCGACTAGGCACCTTACAGCCTTCCGGTCTGAATATTGAGTTCAACAACTTTAGGTCGTGAGCTCCCTCCCCCATCCCCACCCCCTTTCTGTTTCCCCCTTCCTTTTTTTTCCCCAATAAATTATATAGATTTTTCTTTTCCCACCTATTTCCATTATTTTAAATATTTTAAAATCTTTTAGGCTCCCCCCACCCCCACTAGAGCTGTACCTTGAGTGCCCTACCATCCATTCTTAATTAGCACATTCGTTTAGATAATATCACCAACTTTAACTTTAACACCTATGTGTTTCTTTGTACCATTGTCGCTGACATCTTTTGATGATCTGCTGCTATCACTGCTTGTTTGTCTACACAAGCACCTCTCTCTCTCTCTCTATCTCTCCACCCCCCCACCGCCCCCCCCCCCCCCCCCCCCCCCCCCACACACACACACACACCTTAAAACCAGCTTATATTTCAACCTTTTCTTGGACTCGAACTCAAGTTCGGTCGAAGGGTCATGAGGACTCGAAACGTCAACTCTTTTCTTCTCCGCCGATGCTGCCGGACCTGCTGAGTTTTTCCAGGTCATTCTGCTTTTGTTTTGGATAGGTTGGGGTTATTTTCCTTAGAACAAAGAAGGCTGAGGGGTGACTCGATTGAGGTGTACAAAATGACGCGGGGAATAGATAGAGCGGACAGGATCAAATTGTTTCCCTTGCTGGAGAATTCCAGAACCAGGGGAACATCGATTCGAGATAAGCGGCAGAAGGTGTAGGGGCAGGGACGTGAGGAAGAACTTTTTTTGCGCAGAGGGTAGTGGGTGTCTGGAATGCGCTGCCCAAGTCGGAGGTAGAGGCAGAAACTCTAAACTCTTTTTAAAAAGTGCCTGGATCGGCACCTTAAGTGCTGTAAGCTGCAGGGCTGTGGGCCGGGTGCAGGGAGGGCGGGATTAGAAAGGGCACCTGGGTGCCCTTGGGCTGGCATGGACCAGATGGGCCAAATGGCCTCCTCCTGTGCTGTAACTTTTCTACGGTTCTAACTGGATGCAGTACCCCAGCTGAGGCCAAACTTAAGTCTTATACGGTATTCAGTATAACCTCCCTGCTCTTGTACTCTCCGCCCCTATTAATAAAGCCTGTCCGCTTCAATAGCTGCTGTCTCCACCCGTCCTGCCACCTTCATGGACATATTCACATTTACACCCGGGTCTCTCTGCTCCTGCACCCTCTTTACAGTTACACCCTTTGTATAATACTGTCTCTCTCTGTCCTTCCTAACAAGATGAATCACCTCACATTTCTCCGCAGTGAACTGCAACCTCCCACCTGTCTGCCCACTCCACCCACATCTCTCTGTCCTTTCGAGGTCCTTCACAACCCTCACAGTTCACGACGCTTCCCAGTTTTGTATCACCTTCAAGTTTTGAAATTGGTCCCCGTGCACCAAGGTGGAGGTCACCGATATGTATCAGGAAAAGCAAAGGGGTCCCCAACACCGAGCCCTGCGGAACTCCAGCGAGAGACGCCCATTACCCCCCCACCCCCACCCCCCCCACCTCCCCCCTTGCTCTCTGTTTCCTGTCAGTCCAGCCGCTTTCGTATCCCTGTCGCTCCTGTTCCTGATGTGCCACGAGCTCTTAACTTTGTCCGCAAATCTGTTGGGCAGTACTTTGTCAAACAGAAATTGCTGGAAAAAGCTCACCAGGCCTGACAGAACCTGTGGAGAGGAGGACAGAGTTAACGTTTCGAAGCCATGTGACTCCCCTTCAGAACTAAAGACGAATGAAGATGTGGTGAAATATAAGCTGTTTCAGGAGGAGGGGGGTGGGTTGGGGTGGGACGGGTGGAGCAGGATAGAGGGCCAGTGACAGGCGGAGGCAAAGGAGAGATTGTCAAAGGTGTCACAGACAAAAGGACAAAGGGGTGTTGGCGGTGGTGATATTAGATCAAGGAGGTGCTAATGGGGACATTAAGGGTAGAAAGCAGGACGATCAAGATACAGATAGCCCTAGTGGGGGTGGGGTGAAGGTACAGGTAGCCCTAGTGGGGGTGGGGTGAAGGTACAGGTAGCCCTTGTGGGGGTAGGGTGGGTGAAGGTACAGATAGCCCTAGTGGGGGTGGGTGAAGGTACAGATAGCCCTGGTGGGGGTGGGGTGAAGGTACAGATAGCCCTAGTGGGGGTGGGTGGGGTGAATGTACAGATAGCCCTAGTGGGGGTGGGGGTGAGGTGAAGGTACAGATAGCCCTAGTGGGGGTGGGGGTGAAGGTACAGATAGCCCTAGTGGGGGTGAGGTGAAGGTACAGATAGCCCTAGTGGGGGTGGGGTGGGGGTGAAGGTACAGATAGCCCTAGTGGGGGTGGGGTGGGGGGTGAAGGTACAGATAGCCCTAGTGGGGGTGGGGTGGGGGTGAAGGTACAGATAGCCCTAGGTGGGGGTGGGGTGGGGGTGAAGGTACAGATAGCCCTAGTGGGGGTGGGGTGGGGGTGAAGGTACAGATAGCCCTAGTGGGGGTGGGGTGGGGTGAAGGTACAGATAGCCCTAGTGGGGGTGAAGGTACAGATAGCCCTAGTGGGGGTGGGGTGAAGGTACAGATAGCCCTAGTGGGGGTGGGGGGGAAGGTACAGATAGCCCAAGTGGGGGTGGGGTGAAGGTTCAGATAGCCCTAGTGTGGGTGGGGTGGGGTGAAGGTACAGATAGCCCTAGTGGGGGTGGGGTGAAGGTACAGATAGCCCTAGTGGGGGTGGGGTGGGGTGAAGGTACAGATAGCCCTAGTGGGGGTGGGGGTGAAGGTACAGATAGCCCTAGTGGGGGTGGGGGTGAAGGTACAGATAGCCCTAGTGGGGGTGGGGGTGAAGGTACTGATAGCCCTAGTGGGGGTGGGGTGAATGTACAGATAGCCCTAATTGGGGTGGGGTGAAGGTACAGATAGCCCTAGTGGGGGTGGGGTGGGGGTGAAGGTACAGATAGCCCTAGTGGGGTGGGGTGGGGGTGAAGGTACAGACAGCCCTAGTGGAGTTGTGGTGGGTTGAAGGTACAGATAGCCCTCGTGAGGGTGGGGTGGGGGTGAAGGTACAGATAGCCCTAGTGGGGCTGGGGTGGGGTGAAGGTACAGACAGCCCTAGTGGTGGTGGGGTGGGGTGAAGGTACAGATAGCCCTAGTGGGGGTGGGGTGGGCGTGAAGGTACAGATAGCCCTAGTGAGGGTGGTGTGGGGGTGAAGGTCCAGATAGCCCTAGTGGGGCTGGGGTGGGGTGAAAGTACAGTTATCACGAGTGGGGGGTGGGGTGGGGTGAAGGTACAGTTATCCCTAGTGGGGCTGGGGGTGAAGGTACAGATAGCCCGAGTGGGGATGGGGGTGGGTTGAAGGTACAGATAGCCCTAGTGGGGATGGGGGTGGGGTGAAGGTACAGATAGCCCTAATGGTAGTGGGGTGGAGTGAAGGTACAGATAGCCCTACTGGGGGTGGGGTGAAGGTACAGATAGCCCTAGTGGGGGTGGGGGGCAAGGTACAGATAATCCTAGTGGGGGTAGGGTGGGGGTGGGGGTGATGGTACAGATAGCCCTACTGGGGGTGGGGTGAAGGTACAGATAGCCCTAGTGGGGGTGGGGGGCAAGGTACAGATAGTCCTAGTGGGGGTAGGGTGGGGGTGGTGTGAGGGTACAGATAGACCTAGTGGGGGTGGGGGGGATGGTACAGATAGCCCTAGTGGGGGTGGGGTGAAGATACAGATACCTCTAGTGGGGGTGGGGTGGGAGGTGAAGGTACAGATAGCCCTAGTGGGGGTGAAGGTACAGATAGCCCTAGTGGGGGTGGGGGTGGGGTGAAGGTACAGATAGCCCTAGTGGGGGTGGGGTGAAGGTACAGATAGCCCTAGTGGGGGTGGGGTTGGGGGGAAGATACAGATAGCCCTAGTGGGGGTGGGGTGAAGGTACAGATAGCCCTAGTGGGGGTGGGGGTGGGGTGAAGGTACAGATAGCCCTAGTGGGGGTGGGGGTGGGGTGAAGGTACAGATAGCCCTAGTGGAGGTGGGGGTGGGGTGAAGGTACAGATAGCCCTAGTGGGGCTGGGGTGGGGTGAAGGTACAGATAGCCCTAGTGGTGGTGGGGTGGGGTGAAGGTACAGATAGCCCTAGTGGGGGTGGGGTGGGGGTGAAGGTACAGATAGCCCTAGTGAGGGTGGTGTGGGGGTGAAGGTACAGATAGCCCTAGTGGGGGTGGGGTGGGGTGAAAGTACAGTTATCACGAGTGGGGGTGGGGTGGGGTGAAGGTACTGTTATCCCTAGTGGGGCTGGGGGTGAAGGTACAGATAGCCCTAGTGGGGATGGGGGTGGGGTGAAGGTACAGATAGCCCTAGTGGGGATGGGGGTGGGGTGAAGGTACAGATAGCCCTAATGGTGGTGGGGTGAAGGTACAGATAGCCCTAGTGGGGGTGGGGGGCAAGGTACAGATAATCCTAGTGGGGGTAGGGTGGGGGTGGGGGTGATGGTACAGATAGCCCTACTGGGGGTTGGGTGAAGGTACAGATAGCCCTAGTGGGGGTGGGGGGCAAGGTACAGATAATCCTAGTGGGGGTAGGGTGGGGGTGGGGGTGATGGTACAGATAGCCCTACTGGGGGTGGGGTGAAGGTACAGATAGCCCTAGTGGGGGTGGGGGGCAAGGTACAGATAGTCCTAGTGGGGGTAGGGTGAAGATACAGATACCTCTAGTGGGGGTGGGGTGGGAGGTGACGGTACAGATAGCCCTAGTGGGGGTGAAGGTACAGATAGCCCTAGTGGGGGTGGGGGTGAAGGTACAGATAGCCCTAGTGGGGGTGGGGTGAAGGTACAGATAGCCCTAGTGGGGGTGGGGTTGGGGGGAAGATACAGATAGCCCTAGTGGGGGTGGGGTGAAGGTACAGATAGCCCTAGTGGGGGTGGGGGGTGGGGGTGGGGTGAAGGTTCAGATAGCCCTAGTGGGGGTGGGGGTGGGGTGAAGGTACAGATAGCCCTAGTGGAGGTGGGGGTGGGGTGAAGGTACAGATAGACCTAGTGGGGGTGGGGAGGGGTGAAGGTACAGATAGCCCTAGTGGGGGTGGGGTGGAGGTGAAGGTACAGATAGCCCTAGTGGGGGTGGGGTGAAGGTACAGATAGCCCTAGTGGGGGTGGGGTGGAGGTGAAGGTACAGATAGCCCTAGTGGGGGTGAGGTGAAGGTACAGATAGCCCTAGTGGGGGTGGGGGTGAAGATACAGATAGCCCTAGTGGGGGTGAGGTGAAGGTACAGATAGCCCTAGTGGGGGTGGGGTGGGGTGGGGGTGAAGGTACAGATAGCCCTAGTGGGGATGGGGTGGGGTGAAGGTACAGATAGCCCTGGTGGGGGTGGGGTGGTGGTGAAGGTACAGATAGCCCTAGTGGGGGTGGGGGTGGGGTGAAGGTACAGATAGCCCTAGTGGGGGTGGGGTGAAGGTACAGATAGCCCTAGTGGGGGTGGGGTGGGGTGAAGGTACAGATAGTCCTAGTTGGGGTGGGGGGTGGGGTGAAGGTACAGATAGCCCTAGTGGGGGTGGGGTGGGGGTGAAGGTACAGATAGCCCTAGTGGGGGTGGGGTGGGGGTGAAGGTACAGATAGCCCTAGTGGGGGTGAAGGTACAGATAACCCTAGTGGGGGTGGGGTGGGGTGAAGTTACAGATAGCCCTAGTGGGGGTGGGGTGGGGTGAAGGTACAGATAGCCCTAGTGGGGTGGGGTGGGGTGAAGGTACAGATAGCCCTAGTGGGGTGGGGTGGGGGTGAAGGTACTGATAGCCCTAGTGGGGGTGGGGGGCAAGGTACAGATAGTCCTAGTGGGGGTAGGGTGGGGGTGGTGTGAGGGTACAGATAGACCTAGTGGGGGTGGGGGGGATGGTACAGATAGCCCTAGTGGGGGTGGGGTGAAGATACAGATACCTCTAGTGGGGGTGGGGTGGGAGGTGAAGGTACAGATAGCCCTAGTGGGGGTGAAGGTACAGATAGCCCTAGTGGGGGTGGGGGTGGGGTGAAGGTACAGATAGCCCTAGTGGGGGTGGGGTGAAGGTACAGATAGCCCTAGTGGGGGTGGGGTTGGGGGGAAGATACAGATAGCCCTAGTGGGGGTGGGGTGAAGGTACAGATAGCCCTAGTGGGGGTGGGGGTGGGGTGAAGGTACAGATAGCCCTAGTGGGGGTGGGGGTGGGGTGAAGGTACAGATAGCCCTAGTGGAGGTGGGGGTGGGGTGAAGGTACAGATAGCCCTAGTGGGGCTGGGGTGGGGTGAAGGTACAGATAGCCCTAGTGGTGGTGGGGTGGGGTGAAGGTACAGATAGCCCTAGTGGGGGTGGGGTGGGGGTGAAGGTACAGATAGCCCTAGTGAGGGTGGTGTGGGGGTGAAGGTACAGATAGCCCTAGTGGGGGTGGGGTGGGGTGAAAGTACAGTTATCACGAGTGGGGGTGGGGTGGGGTGAAGGTACTGTTATCCCTAGTGGGGCTGGGGGTGAAGGTACAGATAGCCCTAGTGGGGATGGGGGTGGGGTGAAGGTACAGATAGCCCTAGTGGGGATGGGGGTGGGGTGAAGGTACAGATAGCCCTAATGGTGGTGGGGTGAAGGTACAGATAGCCCTAGTGGGGGTGGGGGGCAAGGTACAGATAATCCTAGTGGGGGTAGGGTGGGGGTGGGGGTGATGGTACAGATAGCCCTACTGGGGGTGGGGTGAAGGTACAGATAGCCCTAGTGGGGGTGGGGGGCAAGGTACAGATAATCCTAGTGGGGGTAGGGTGGGGGTGGGGGTGATGGTACAGATAGCCCTACTGGGGGTGGGGTGAAGGTACAGATAGCCCTAGTGGGGGTGGGGGGCAAGGTACAGATAGTCCTAGTGGGGGTAGGGTGAAGATACAGATACCTCTAGTGGGGGTGGGGTGGGAGGTGACGGTACAGATAGCCCTAGTGGGGGTGGGGTGAAGGTACAGATAGCCCTAGTGGGGGTGGGGTTGGGGGGAAGATACAGATAGCCCTAGTGGGGGTGGGGTGAAGGTACAGATAGCCCTAGTGGGGGTGGGGGTGGGGGTGGGGTGAAGGTTCAGATAGCCCTAGTGGGGGTGGGGGTGGGGTGAAGGTACAGATAGCCCTAGTGGAGGTGGGGGTGGGGTGAAGGTACAGATAGACCTAGTGGGGGTGGGGAGGGGTGAAGGTACAGATAGCCCTAGTGGGGGTGGGGTGGAGGTGAAGGTACAGATAGCCCTAGTGGGGGTGGGGTGAAGGTACAGATAGCCCTAGTGGGGGTGGGGTGGAGGTGAAGGTACAGATAGCCCTAGTGGGGGTGAGGTGAAGGTACAGATAGCCCTAGTGGGGGTGGGGGTGAAGATACAGATAGCCCTAGTGGGGGTGAGGTGAAGGTACAGATAGCCCTAGTGGGGGTGGGGTGGGGGTGAAGGTACAGATAGCCCTAGTGGGGATGGGGTGGGGTGAAGGTACAGATAGCCCTAGTGGGGGTGGGGTGGTGGTGAAGGTACAGATAGCCCTAGTGGGGGTGGGGGTGGGGTGAAGGTACAGATAGCCCTAGTGGGGGTGGGGTGAAGGTACAGATAGCCCTAGTGGGGGTGGGGTGGGGTGAAGGTACAGATAGTCCTAGTTGGGGTGGGGGTGGGGTGAAGGTACAGATAGCCCTAGTGGGGGTGGGGTGGGGGTGAAGGTACAGATAGCCCTAGTGGGGGTGGGGTGGGGGTGAAGGTACAGATAGCCCTAGTGGGGGTGAAGGTACAGATAACCCTAGTGGGGGTGGGGTGGGGTGAAGTTACAGATAGCCCTAGTGGGGGTGGGGTGGGGTGAAGGTACAGATAGCCCTAGTGGGGTGGGGTGGGGTGAAGGTACAGATAGCCCTAGTGGGGTGGGGTGGGGGTGAAGGTACTGATAGCCCTAGTGGGGGTGGGGTGAATGTACAGATAGCCCTAATGGGGGTGGGGTGGGGTGAAGGTACAGATAGCCCTAGTGGGGGTGGGGTGGGGGTGAAGGTACAGATAGCCCTAGTGGAGGTGGGGTGAAGGTACAGATAGCCCTAGTGGGGGTGGGGTGTGGTGAAGGTACAGATAGCCCAAGTGGGGGTGGGGTGGGGGTGAAGGTACTGATAGCCCTAGTGGGGGTGGGGTGAATGTACAGATAGCCCTAATGGGGGTGGGGTGGGGGTGAAGGTACAGATAGCCCTAGTGGGGGTGGGGTGGGGGTGAAGTTACAGATAGCCCTAATGGGGGTGGGGTGGGGTTAAGGTACAGATAGCCCTAGTGGGGGTGGGGTGAATGTACAGATAGCCCTAATGGGGGTGGGGTGGGGTGAAGGTACAGATAGCCCTAGTGGGGGTGGGGTGGGGGTGAAGGTACAGACAGCCCTAGTGGGGGTGGGGTGGGGTGAAGGTACAGTTATCCCGGGTGGGGGTGAAGGTACAGATAGCCCTAGTGGTGGTGGGGTGGGGTGAAGGTACAGATAGCCCTAGTGGGGGTGGGGGTGAAGGTACAGATAGCCCTAGTGAGGTTGGGGTGAAGGTACAGATAGCCCTAGTGAGGCTGGGGGTGAAGGTACAGATAGCCCTAGTGGGGGTGGGGGGTGGGGTGAAGGTACAGATAGCCCTAATGGTGGTGGGGTGGGGTGAAGGTACAGATAACCCGACTGGGGGTGGGGTGAAGGTACAGATAGACCTAGTGGAGGTTGGGGGAATGCACAGATAGCCCTAGTGGGGGTGGGGTGAAGGTACAGATAGCCCTAGTGGGGGTGGGGTGGAGGTGAAGGTACAGATAGCCCTAGTGGGGGTGAGGTGAAGGTACAGATAGCCCTAGTGGGGGTGGGGGGCAAGGTACAGATAGTCCTAGTGGGGGTGGGGGTGAGGGTACAGATAGACCTAGTGGTGGTGGGCGGCAAGGTACAGATAGCCCTAGTGGGGGTGGGGTGGGGGTGAAGGTACAGATAGCCCTAGTGGGGGTGGGGTGGGGGTGAATGTACAGATAGCCCTAGTGGGGGTGGGGTGGGGTGAAGGTACAGATAGCCCTAGTGGGGGTGGGGGTGGGGGTGAATGTACAGATAGCCCTAGTGGGGGTGGGGGTGGGGTGAAGGTACAGATAGACCTAGTGAGGGTGGGGTGGGGTGAAGATACATATAGCCCTAGTGGGGGTGGGGTGGGGGTGAAGGTGCAGATAGCCCTAGTGGGGATGGGGGTGAAGGTACAGATAGCCCTAGTGGGGGTGAGGTGAAGGTACAGATAGCCCTAGTGGGGGTGGGGTGGGGTGAAGGTACAGATAGCCCTAGTGGGGGTGGTTTGCGGGTGGGGTGAAGGTACAGATAGCCCTAGTGGGGGTGGGGGTGAAGGTACAGATAGCCCTAGTGGGGGTGGGGTGGGGGTGAAGGTACAGATAGCCCTAGTGGGGGTGGGGTGGGGGGGAAGGTACAGATAGCCCTAGTGGGGATGGGGGTGAAGGTACAGATAGCCCTAGTGGGGGTGGGGTGGGGGTGAAGGTACAGATAGCCCTAGTGGGGGTGGGGTGGGGTGAAGGTACTGATAGCCCTAGTGGGGGTGGGGTGAAGGTACAGATAGCCCTAGTGGGGGTGGGGTGGGGTGAAGGTACAGATAGCCCTAGTGGGGGTGGGGGTGGGGTGAAGGTACAGATAGCCCTAGTGGGGGTGGGGTGGGGGTGAAGGTACAGATAGCCCTAGTGGGGGAGGGGTGGGGGTGAAGGTACAGATACCCCTAGTGGGGGTGGGGTGGGGGTGAAGGTACAGATCGCCCCAGTGGGTGTGAAGGTACAGAGAGCCCGAGTGGGGGTGGGGTGGGGTGAAGGTACAGATAGCCCTAGTGGGGGTGGGGTGGGGTGAAGTTACAGATAGCCCTAGTGGGGGTTGGGTGGGGTGAAGTTACAGATAGCCCTAGTGGGGGTGGGGTGGGGTGAAGGTACAGATAGCCCTAGTGGGGTGGGGTGGGGGTGAAGGTACTGATAGCCCTAGTGGGGGTGGGGTGAATGTACAGATAGACCTAATGGGGGTGGGGTGGGGTGAAGGTACAGATAGCCCTAGTGGGGGTGGGGTGGGGGTGAAGGTACAGATAGCCCTAGTGGGGTTGGGTTGGGGTGGGGGGAAGATACTGATAGCCCTAGTGGGGGTGGGGTGAAGGTACAGATAGCCCTAGTGGGGGTGGGGTGGGGCGAAGGTACAGGTAGCCCTAATGGGGGGTGGGGTGGGGTGAAGGTACAGATAGCCCTAGTGGGGGTGGGGTGGGGGTGAAGGTACAGATAGCCCTAGTGGGGGTGGGGTGGGGGTGAAGTTACAGATAGCCCTAGTGGGGGTGGGGTGGGGGTGAAGGTACAGACAGCCCTAGTGGGGGTGGGGTGGGGTGAAGGTACAGTTATTCCGGGTGGTGGTGAAGGTACAGATAGCCCTAGTGGTGGTGGGGGTGAAGGTACAGATAGCCCTAGTGAGGCTGGGGGTGAAGGTACAGATAGCCCTAATGGTGGTGGGGTGGGGTGAAGGTACAGATAACCCTAGTGGGAGTGGGGGGCAAGGTACAGATAGTCCTAGTGGGGGTGGGGGTGAGGGTACAGATAGACCTAGTGGGGGTGGGCGGCAAGGTACAGATAGCCCTAGTGGGGGTGGGGTGGGGGTGAAGGTACAGATAGCCCTAGTGGGGGTGGGGTGGGGGTGAATGTACAGATAGCCCTAGTGGGGGTGGGGTGGGGTGAAGGTACAGATAGCCCTAGTGGGGGTGGGGGTGGGGGTGAATGTACAGATAGCCCTAGTGGGGGTGGGGGTGGGGGTGAATGTACAGATAGCCCTAGTGGGGGTGGGGGTGGGGTGAAGGTACAGATAGACCGAGTGGGGGTGGGGTGGGGTGAAGATACATATAGCCCTAGTGGGGGTGGGGTGAAGGTACAGATAGCCCTAGTGGGGGTGGGGTTGGGGGGAAGATACAGACAGCCCTAGTGGGGGTGGGGTGGGGTGAAGGCACAGATCGCCCTCGTGGGGGTGGGGTGAAGGTACAGATAGCCCCAGTGGGGGTGGGGTGTGGGTGAAGGTACAGATAGCCCTAGTGGGGGTGGGGTGGGGTGAAGGTACAGATAGACCTAGTGTGGGTGGGGTGGGGGGTGAAGGTACAGATAGCCCTAGTGGGGGTCGGGTGGGGTGAAGGTACAGATAGACCTAGTGGAGGTGGGGGTGAGGTGAAGGTACAGATAGCCCTAGTGGGGGTGGGGTGGGGGGTGAAGGTACAGATAGACCTAGTGGGAGTGGGGTGAAGGTACTGATAGCCCTAGTGGGGGTGGGGGGAAGGTACAGATAGCCCTAGTGGGGGTGGGGTGGAGGTGAAGGTACAGATAGCCCTAGTGGGAGTGGGGTGAAGGTACTGATAGCCCTCGCGGGGGTGGGGGGAAGGTACAGATAGCCCTAGTGGGGCTGGGGTGGGGTGAAGGTACAGATAGCCCTAGTGGGGGTGGGGTGGGGGTGAAGGTACAGATAGCCCTAGTGGGGGTGGGGTGGGGGTGAAGGTACAGATAGCCCTAGTGGGGGTGGGGTGGGGTGAAGGTACAGATAGCCCTAGTGGGGGTGGGGTGAAGGTACAGATAGCCCTAGTGGGGGTGGGGGTGGGGTGAAGGTACAGATAGCCCTAGTGGAGGTGGGGGTGGGGTGAAGGTACAGATAGACCTAGTGGAGGTGGGGTGGGGGTGAAGGTACAGATAGCCCTAGTGGGGGTGGGGTGGGGTGAAGGTACAGATAGACCTAGTGGAGGTTGGGGGAATGTACAGATAGCCCTAGTGGGGGTGGTGTGAAGGTACAGATAGCCCTAGTGGGGGTGGGGGTGAAGGTACAGATAGCCCTAGTGGGGGTGGGGTGAAGGTACTGATAGCCCTAGTGGGGGTGGGGTGGGGGTGAAGGTACAGATAGCCCTAGTGGGGTTGGGGTGGGGTGGGGGGAAGATACTGATAGCCCTAGTGGGGGTGGGGTGAAGGTACAGATAGCCCCAGTGGGGGCGGGGGTGGGGTGAAGGTACAGATAGCCCTAGTGGGGGTGGGGTGGTGGTGAAGGTACAGATAGCCCTAGTGGGGGTGGGGTGGGGTGAAGTTACAGATAGCCCTAGTGGGGGTGGGGTGGGGGTGAAGGTACAGACGGCACTAGTGGGGGTGGGGTGGGGTGAAGGTACAGTTATCCCAGGTGGGGGTGAAGGTACAGATAGCCCTAGTGGTGGTTGGGTGGGGTGAAGTTACAGATAGCCCTAGTGGGGCTGGGGATGAAGGTACAGATAGCCCTAGTGGGGCTGGGGGTGAAGGTACAGATAGCCCTAGTGGGGGTGGGGTGGGGTGAAGGTACAGATAGCCCTAGTGGGGCTGGGGGTGAAGGTACAGATAGCCCTAGTGGGGGTGGGGGTGGGGTGAAGGTACAGATAGCCCTAGTGGGGGTGGGGTGAAGGTACAGATAACCCGACTGGGGGTAGGGTGAAGGTACAGATAGCCCTAGTGGGGGTGGGGGGCAAGGTACAGATAGTCCTAGTGGGGGTGGGGGTGAGGGTACAGATAGACCTAGTGGGGGTGGGGGCCAAGGTACAGATAGCCCTAGTGGGGGTGGGGTGGGGGTGAAGGTACAGATAGCCCTTGTGGGGGTGGGGTGGTTGTGAATATACAGATAGCCCTAGTGGGGGTGGGGTGGGGTGAAGGTACAGATAGCCCTAGTGGGGGTGGGGGTGGGGGTGAATGTACAGATAGCCCTAGTGGGGGTGGGGGTGGGGTGAAGGTACAGATAGACCTAGTGGGGGTGGGGTGGGGTGAAGGTACAGATAGCCCTAGTGGGGGTGGGGTGAAGGTACAGATAGCCCTAGTGGGGGTGGGGGTGGGGTGAAGGTACAGATAGCCCTAGTGGAGGTGGGGGTGGGGTGAAGGTACACATAGCCCTAGTGGGGGTGGGGTGGGGTGAAGGTACAGATAGCCCTAGTGGGGATGGGCTGTGGGTGAAGGTACAGATAGCCCTAGTGGGGGTGCGGTGGGGTGAAGGTACACATAGCCCTAGTAGGGGTGGGGTGGGGTGAAGGTACAGATAGCCCTAGTGGGGGTGGGGTGGGGTGAAGGCACAGATAGCCCGAGTGGGGGTGGGGGTGAAGGTCCAGATCGACCTAGTGGAGGTGGGGGTGGGGTGAAGGTACAGATAGCCCGAGTGGGGGTGGGGTGGGGTGAAGGTACAGATTGCCCTAGTGGGGGTGGGGTGTGGGTGAAGGTACAGATAGCCCTAGTGGGGGTGGGGTTGGGTGAAGGTACAGATAGACCTAGTGGAGGTGGGGGTGGGGTGAAGGTACAGATAGCCCTAGTGGGGGTGGGGTGGGGGTGAAGGTACAGATAGACCTAGTGGGAGTGGGGTGAAGGTACTGATAGCCCTAGTGGGGGTGGGGGGAAGGTACAGATAGCCCTAGTGGGGGTGGGGGTGGGGTTGAAGGTACAGATAGCCCTAGTGGGGGTGGGGTGGGGGGAAGGTACAGATAGCCCTGGTGGGGGTGGGGTGGGGTGAAGGTACAGATAGCCCTAGTGGGGGTGGGGTGGAGGTGAAGGTACAGATAGCCCTAGTGGCAGTGGGGTGAAGGTACTGATAGCCCTTGTGGGGGTGGGGGTGAAGGTACAGATAGCCCCAGTGGGGGTGGGGTGGGGGTGAAGGTGCAGATAGCCCTAGTGGGGGTGGGGTGGGGGTGAAGGTGCAGATAGCCCTAGTGGGGGTGGGGGGAAGATACAGATAGCCCTAGTGGGGGTGAGGTGAAGGTACAGATAGCCCTAGTGGGGATGGTGGTGAAGGTACAGATAGCCCTAGTGGGGGTGAGGTGAAGGTACAGATAGCCCTAGTGGGGGTGGGGTGGGGGTGAAGGTACAGATAGCCCTAGTGGGGGTGGGGTGGGGGTGAAGGTGCAGATAGCCCTAGTGGGGGTGGGGTGGGGGTGAAGGTGCAGATAGCCCTAGTGGGGGTGGGGGTGGGGTGAAGGTACAGATAGCCCTAGTGGAGGTGGGGGTGGGGTGAAGGTACAGATAGCCCTACTGGGGGTGGGGTGGGGTGAAGGTACAGATAGACCTAGTGGAGGTTGGGGGAATGTACAGATAGCCCTAGTGGGTTTGGGGTGAAGGTACAGATAGCCCTAGTGGGGGTGAGGTGGAGGTGAAGGTACAGATAGCCCTAGTGGAGGTGGGGTGAAGGTACTGATAGCCCTTGTGGGGGTGGGGGTGAAGGTACAGATAGCCCCAGTGGGGGTGGGGTGGGGGTGAAGGTGCAGATAGCCCTAGTGGGGGTGGGGTGGGGGTGAAGGTGCAGATAGCCCTAGTGGGGGTGGGGGGAAGATACAAATAGCCCTAGTGGGGGTGAGGTGAAGGTACAGATAGCCCTAGTGGGGATGGTGGTGAAGGTACAGATAGCCCTAGTGGGGGTGAGGTGAAGGTACAGATAGCCCTAGTGGGGGTGGGGTGGGGGGTGAAGGTACAGATAGCCCTAGTGGGGGTGGGGTGGGGGTGAAGGTACAGATAGCCCTAGTGGGGGTGGGGTGGGGTGAAGGTACAGATAGCCCTAGTGGGGGTGGGGTGAAGGTACAGATAGCCCTAGTGGGGGTGGGGGTGGGGTGAAGGTACAGATAGCCCTAGTGGAGGTGGGGGTGGGGTGAAGGTACAGATAGCCCTACTGGGGGTGGGGTGGGGTGAAGGTACAGATAGACCTAGTGGAGGTTGGGGGAATGTACAGATAGCCCTAGTGGGGGTGGGGTGAAGGTACAGATAGCCCTAGTGGGGGTGAGGTGGAGGTGAAGGTACAGATAGCCCTAGTGGAGGTGGGGTGAAGGTACTGATAGCCCTAGTGGGGGTGGGGTGGGGGTGAAGGTACAGATAGCCCTAGTGGGGTTGGGGTGGGGTGGGGGGAAGATACTGATAGCCCTAGTGGGGGTGGGGTGAAGGTACAGATAGCCCTAGTGGGGCTGGGGTGGGGTGAAGGTACAGATAGCCCTAGTGGGGGTGGGGTGGGGTGAAGGTACAGATAGCCCTAGTGGGGGTGGGGTGGGGGTGAAGGTACTGATAGCCCTAGTGGGGGTGGGGTGAATGTACAGATAGCCCTAATGGGGGTGTGGTGGGGTGGGGTGAAGGTACAGATAGCACTAGTGGGGGTGGGGTGGGGGTGAAGGTACAGATAGCCCTAGTGGGGGTGGGGTGGGGGTGAAGTTACAGATAGCCCTAGTTGGGGTGGGGTGGGGGTGAAGGTACAGATAGCCCTAGTGGGGGTGGGGTGGGGGTGAAGGTACAGACAGCCCTAGTGGGGGTGGGGTGGGGTGAAGGTACAGTTATCCCGGGTGGGGGTGAAGGTACAGATAGCCCTAGTGGTGGTGGGGTGGGGTGAAGGTACAGATAGCCCTAGTGGGGGTGGGGGTGAAGGTACAGATAGCCCTAGTGGGGATGGGGGTGGGTGAAGGTACAGATAGCCCTAATGGTGGTGGGGTGGGGTGAAGGTACAGATAACCCGACTGGGGGTGGGGTGAAGGTACAGATAGCCCTAGTGGGGGTGTGGGGCAAGGTACAGATAGTCCTAGTGGGGGTGGGGGTGAGAGTACAGATAGACCTAGTGGGGGTGGGGGGCAAGGTACAGATAGCCCTAGTGGGGGTGGGGTGGGGGTGAAGGTACAGATAGCCCTAGTGGGGGTGGGGTGGGGGTGAATGTACAGATAGCCCTAGTGGGGGTGGGGTGGGGTGAAGGTACAGATAGCCCTAGTGGGGGTGGGGGTGGGGGTGAATGTACAGATAGCCCTAGTGGGGGTGGGGGTGGGGTGAAGGTACAGATAGACCTAGTGGGGGTGGGGTGGGGTGAAGATACATATAGCCCTAGTGGGGGTGGGGTGAAGGTACAGATAGCCCTAGTGGGGGTGGGGTGGGGGGTGAAGGTACAGATAGACCTAGTGGCAGTGGGGTGAAGGTACTGATAGCCCTTGTGGGGGTGGGGGGAAGGTACAGATAGCCCTAGTGGGGGTAGCGTGGAGGTGAAGGTACAGATAGCCCTAGTGGGAGTGGGGTGAAGGTACTGATAGCCCTAGTGGGGGTGGGGGGAAGGTACAGATAGCCCTCGTGTGGGTGGGGGGAATGTACAGATAGCCCTAGTGGGGGTGGGGGTGAAGGTACAGATAGCCCTAGTGGGGTTGGGGTGGGGGTGAAGGTGCAGATAGCCCTAGTGGGGGTGGGGGGAAGATACAGATAGCCCTAGTGGGGGTGAGGTGAAGGTACAGATAGCCCTAGTGGGGGTGGGGTGGGGGGAAGATACAGATAGCCCTAGTGGGGGTGGGGGTGAAGATACAGATAGCCCGAGTGGGGATGGGGGTGAAGGTACAGATAGCCCTAGTGGGGGTGAGGTGAAGGTACAGATAGCCCTAGTGGGGGTGGGGTGGGGTGAAGGTACAGATAGCCCTAGTGGGGGTGGGGGTGGGGTGAAGGTACAGATAGCCCTAGTAGGGGTGGGGTGGGGGTGAAGGTACAGATAGCCCTAGTGGGGGTGGGGTGGGGTGAAGGTACAGATAGCCCTAGTGGGGGTGGGGTGAAGGTACAGATAGCCCTCGTGGGGGTGGGGGTGGGGTGAAGGTACAGATAGCCCTAGTGGTGGTGGGGGTGGGGTGAAGGTACAGATAGACCTTGTGGAGGTGGGGGTGGGGTGAAGGTACAGATAGCCCTAGTGGGGGTGGGGTGGGGTGAAGGTACAGATAGACGTAGTGGAGGTTGGGGGAATGTACAGATAGCCCTAGTGGGGGTGGGGTGAAGGTACAGATAGCCCTAGTGGGGGTGAGTTGGAGGTGAAGGTACAGATAGCCCTAGTGGGGGTGGGGTGAATGTACTGATAGCCCTAGTGGGGGTGGGGGTGAAGGTACAGATAGCCCTAGTGGGGGTGGGGTGGGGTGAAGGTACAGATAGCCCTAGTGGGGGTGAGGTGAAGGGACAGATAACCCTAGTGGGGGTGGTGTTGAAGTTACAGATAGCCCTAGTGGGGGTGAGGTGAAGGTACAGATAGCCCTAGTGGGAGTGGGGTGGGGGTGAAGGTACAGATAGCCCTAGTGGGGCTGGGGGTGAAGGTACAGATAGCCGTAGTGGGGATGGGGGTGGGTGAAGGTACAGATAGCCCTAATGGTGGTGGGGTGGGGTGAAGGTACAGATAACCCGACTGGGGGTGGGGTGAAGGTACAGATAGCCCTCGTGGGGGTGGGGGGCAAGGTACAGATAGTCCTAGTGGGGGTGGGGGGTGAGGGTACAGATAGACCTAGTGGGGGTGGGGGGCAAGGTACAGATAGCCCTAGTGGGGGTGGGGTGTGGGTGAAGGTACAGATAGCCCTAGTGGGGGTGGGGTGGGGGTGAATGTACAGATAGCCCTAGTGGGGGTGGGGTGGGGTGAAGGTACAGATAGCCCTAGTGGGGGTGGGGGTGGGGGTGAATGTACAGATAGCCCTAGTGGGGGTGGGGGTGGGGTGAAGGTACAGATAGCCCTAGTGGGGGTGGGGGTGAAGGTACAGATAGCCCTAGTGGGGGTGGGGTGGGGGGTGAAGGTACAGATAGACCTAGTGGCAGTGGGGTGAAGGTACAGATAGCCCTAGTGGGGGTAGCGTGGAGGTGAAGGTACAGATAGCCCTAGTGGGAGTGGGGTGAAGGTACTGATAGCCCTAGTGGGGGTGGGGGGAAGGTACAGATAGCCCTCGTGGGGGTGGGGGGAATGTACAGATAGCCCTAGTGGGGGTGGGGGTGAAGGTACCGATAGCCCTAGTGGGGGTGGGGTGGGGGTGAATGTGCAGATAGCCCTAGTGGGGGTGGGGGGAAGATACAGATAGCCCTAGTGGGGGTGAGGTGAAGGTACAGATAGCCCTAGTGGGGATGGGGGTGAAGGTACAGATAGCCCTAGTGGGGGTGAGGTGAAGGTACAGATAGCCCTCGTGGGGTTGGGGTGGGGGTGAAGGTACAGATAGCCCTAGTGGGGGTGGGGTGAAGGTACAGATAGCCCTAGTGGGGGTGGGGTGGGGGTGAAGGTACAGATAGCCCTAGTGGAGGTGGGGGTGGGGTGAAGGTACAGATAGACCTAGTGGAGGTGGGGGTGGGGTGAAGGTACAGATAGCCCTAGTGGGGGTGGGGTGGGGTGAAGGTACAGATAGACGTAGTGGAGGTTGGGGGAATGTACAGATAGCCCTAGTGGAGGTGGGGGTGGTGTGCAGGTACAGATAGCCCTAGTGGGGGTGGGGTGAAGGTACAGATAGCCCTAGTGGGGGTGAGGTGGAGGTGAAGGTACAGATAGCCCTAGTGGGGGTGGGGTGAAGGTACAGATAGCCCCAGTGTGGGTGGGGTGGGGTGAAGGTACAGATAGCCCTAGTGGGGGTGGGGTGAATGTACAGATAGCCCTAGTGGGGGTGGGGTGAAAGTACAGATAGCCCTAGTGGGGGTGGGGTGAAGGTACTGATAGCCCTAGTGGGGGTGGGGGTGTGGTGAAGATACATATAGCCCTAGTGGGGGTGGGGTGGGGTGAAGGTACAGATAGCCCTAGTGGGGGTGGGGTGGGGGTGAAGGTACAGATAGCCCTAGTGGGGGTGGGGGTGTGGTGAAGGTACAGATAGCCCTAATGGTGGTGGGGTGGGGTGAAGGTACAGATAGCCCTAGTGGGGGTGGGGTGAAAGTACAGATAGCCCTAGTGGGGGTGGGGGGCAAGGTACAGATAGTCCTAGTGGGGGTGGGGGTGAGGGTACAGATAGACCTAGTGGGGGTGGGGGGCAAGGTACAGATAGCCCTAGTGGGGGTGGGGGTGGGGTGAAGGTATAGATAGACCTAGTGGGGGTGGGGGTGGGTTGAAGGTACACATAGCCCTAGTGGGGGTGGGGTGGGGTGAAGGTACAGATAGCCCTAGTGGGGATGGGGTGTGGGTGAAGGTACAGATAGCCCTAGTGGGGGTGGGGTGGGGTGAAGGTACACATAGCCCTAGTGGGGGTGGGGTGGGGTGAAGGTACAGATAGCCCTAGTGGGGGTGGGGTGGGGTGAAGGCACAGATAGCCCGAGTGGGGGTGGGGTGAAGGTCCAGATCGACCTAGTGGAGGTGGGGGTGGGGTGAAGGTACAGATAGCCCGAGTGGGGGTGGGGTGGGGTGAAGGTACAGATAGCCCTAGTGGGGGTGGGGTGTGGGTGAAGGTACAGATAGCCCTAGTGGGGGTGGGGTTGGGTGAAGGTACAGATAGACCTAGTGGAGGTGGGGGCGGGGTGAAGGTACAGATAGCCCTAGTGGGGGTGGGGTGGGGGGTGAAGGTACAGATAGACCTAGTGGGAGTGGGGTGAAGGTACTGATAGCCCTAGTGGGGGTGGGGGGAAGGTACAGATAGCCCTAGTGGGGGTGGGGTGGGGGTGAAGGTGCAGATAGCCCTAGTGGGGGTGGGGGGGAAGATACAGATAGCCCTAGTGGGGGTGAGGTGAAGGTACAGATAGCCCTAGTGGGGATGGGGGTGAAGGTACAGGTAACCCTAGTGGGGGTGAGGTGAAGGTACAGATAGCCCTAGTGGGGGTGGGGTGGGGGTGAAGGTACAGATAGCCCTAGTGGGGGTGGGGTGGGGGTGAAGGTACAGATAGCCCTAGTGGGGGTGGGGTGGGGTGAAGGTACAGATAGCCCTAGTGGGGGTGGGGTGAAGGTAGAGATAGCCCTAGTGGGGTTGGGGGTGGGGTGAAGGTACAGATAGCCCTAGTGGGGGTGGGGTGTGGGTGAAGGTACAGATAGCCCTAGTGGGGGTGGGGTGGGGGTGAAGGTACAGATAGACCTAGTGGAGGTGGGGGTGGGGTGAAGGTACAGATAGACCTAGTGGGGGTGGGGGTGGGGTGAAGGTACAGATAGCCCTAATCGTGGTGGGGTGGGGTGAAGGTACAGATAACCCGACTGGGGGTGAGGTGAAAGTACAGATAGCCCTAGTGGGGGTGGGGGGCAAGGTACAGATAGTCCTAGTGGGGGTGGGGGTGAGGGTACAGATAGACCTAGTGGGGGTGGGGGGCAAGGTACAGATAGCCCTAGTGGGGGTGGGGTGGGGGTGAAGGTACAGATAGCCCTTGTGGGGGTGGGGTGGGTGTGAATGTACAGATAGCCCTAGTGGGGGTGGGGTGGGGTGAAGGTACAGATAGCCCTAGTGGGGGTGGGGGTGGGGGTGAATGTACAGATAGCCCTAGTGGGGGTGGGGGTGGGGTGAAGGTACAGATAGACCTAGTGGGGGTGGGGTTGGGGGGAAGATACAGACAGCCCTAGTGGGTGTGGGGTGAAGGTACAGATAGCCCTAGTGGGGGTTTGGGTGGGGTGAAGGTACAGATTGCCCTAGTGGAGGTGGGGGTGGGGTGAAGGTACACATAGCCCTAGTGGGGGTGGGGTGGGGTGAAGGTACACATTGCCCTAGTGGGGGTGGGGTGGGGTGAAGGTACAGATAGCCCTAGTGGGGATGGTGGTGAAGGTACAGATAGCCCTAGTGGGGGTGGGGTGAAGGTACAGATAGCCCTAGTGGGGGTGGGGTGGGGTGAAGGTACAGATAGCCCTAGTGGGGGTGGGGTGGGGTGAAGGTACACATAGCCCTAGTGGGGGTGGGGTGGGGTGAAGGTACAGATAGCCCTAGTGGGGGTGGGGTGGGGTGAAGGCACAGATAGCCCGAGTGGGGGTGGGGTGAAGGTCCAGATCGACCTAGTGGAAGTGGGGGTGGGGTGAAGGTACAGATAGCCCGAGTGGGGGTGGGGTGGGGTGAAGGTACAGATAGCCCTAGTGGGGGTGGGGTGTGGGTGAAGGTACAGATAGCCCTAGTGGGGGTGGGGTTGGGTGAAGGTACAGATAGACCTAGTGGAGGTGGGGGTGGGGTGAAGGTACAGATAGCCCTAGTGGGGGTGGGGTGGGGGGTGAAGGTACAGATAGCCCTAGTGGGGGTGGGGGGAAGGTACAGATAGCCCTAGTGGGGGTGGGGGTGGGGGTGAATGTACAGATAGCCCTAGTGGGGGTGGGGTGGGGTGAAGGTACAGATAGCCCAAGTGGGGGTGGGGTGGGGTGAAGGTACAGATAGCCCTAGTGGGTGTGGGGTGGAGGTGAAGGTACAGATAGCCCTAGTGGGAGTGGGGTGAAGGTACTGATAGCCCTTGTGGGGGTGGGGGTGAAGGTACAGATAGCCCTAGTGGGGGTGGGGTGGGGGTGAAGGTGCAGATAGCCCTAGTGGGGGTGGGGGGAAGATACAGATAGCCCTAGTGGGGGTGAGGTGAAGGTACAGATAGCCCTAGTGGGGATGGGGGTGAAGGTACAGGTAGCCCTAGTGGGGGTGAGGTGAAGGTACAGATAGCCCTAGTGGGGGTGGGGTGGGGGTGAAGGTACAGATAGCCCTAGTGGGGGTGGGGTGGGGGTGAAGGTACAGATAGCCCTAGTGGGGGTGGGGTGGGGTGAAGGTACAGATAGCCCTAGTGGGGGTGGGGTGAAGGTACAGATAGCCCTAGTGGGGTTGGGGGTGGGGTGAAGGTACAGATAGCCCTAGTGGAGGTGGGGGTGGGGTGAAGGTACAGATAGACCTAGTGGAGGTGGGGGTGGGGTGAAGGTACAGATAGCCCTAGTGGGGGTGGGGTGGGGTGAAGGTACAGATAGGCCTAGTGGAGGTTGGGGGAATGTACATATAGCCCTAGTGGGGGTGGGGTGAAGGTACAGATAGCCCTAGTGGGGGTGAGGTGGAGGTGAAGGTACAGATAGCCCTAGTGGAGGTGGGGTGAAGGTACAGATAGCCCTAGTGGGGTTGGGGTGGGGTGGGGGGAAGATACTGATAGCCCTAGTGGGGGTGGGGTGAAGGTACAGATAGCCCTAGTGGGGGTGGGGTGGGGTGAAGGTACAGATAGCCCTAGTGGGGGTGGGGTGGGGGTGAAGGTACTGATAGCCCTAGTGGGGGTGGGGTGAATGTACAGATGGCCCTAATGGGGGTGGGGTGGGGTGGGGTGAAGGTACAGATAGCCCTAGTGGGGGTGGGGTGGGGGTGAAGGTACAGATAGCCCTAGTGGGGGTGGGGTGGGGGTGAAGGTACAGAGAGCCCTAGTGGGGGTGGGGTGGGGGTGAAGGTACAGTTATCCCGGGTGGGGGTGAAGGTACAGATAGTCCTAGTGGTGGTGGGGTGGGGTGAAGGTACAGATAGCCCTAGTGGGGGTGGGGGTGAAGGTACAGATAGCCCTAGTGGGGCTGGGGGTGAAGGTACAGATAGCCCTAGTGGGGATGGGGGTGGGTGAAGGTACAGATAGCCCTAATGGTGGTGGGGTGGGGTGAAGGTACAGATAGCCCTAGTGGGGGTGGGGGGCAAGGTACAGATAGTCCTAGTGGGGGTGGGGGTACAGATAGACCTAGTGGTGGTGGGGGGCAAGGTACAGATAGCCCTAGTGGGGGTGGGGTGGGGGTGAAGGTACAGATAGCCCTAGTGGGGGTGGGGTGGGGGTGAATGTACAGATAGCCCTAGTGGGGGTGGGGTGGGGTGAAGGTACAGATAGCCCTAGTGGGGGTGGGGGTGGGGGTGAATGTACAGATAGCCCTAGTGGGGGTGGGGGTGGGGTGAAGGTACAGATAGCCCTAGTGGGGTTGGGGTGGGGTGGGGGGAAGATACTGATAGCCCTAGTGGGGGTGGGGTGAAGGTACAGATAGCCCTAGTGGGGGTGGGGTGGGGGTGAAGGTACTGATAGCCCTAGTGGGGGTGGGGTGAATGTACAGATAGCCCTAATGGGGGTGGGGTGGGGTGGGGTGAAGGTACAGATAGCCCTAGTGGGGGTGGGGTGGGGGTGAAGGTACAGATAGCCCTAGTGGGGGTGGAGTGGGGGTGAAGTTACAGATAGCCCTAGTGGGGGTGGGGTGGGGGTGAAGGTACAGACAGCCCTAGTGGGGGTGGGGTGGGGTGAAGGTACAGTTATCCCGGGTGGGGGTGAAGGTACAGATAGCCCAAGTGGTGGTGGGGTGGGGTGAAGGTACAGATAGCCCTAGTAGGGGTGGGGGTGAAGGTACAGATAGCCCTAGTGGGGCTGGGGGTGAAGGTACAGATAGCCCTAGTGGGGATGGGGGTGGGTGAAGGTACAGATAGCCCTAGTGGGGGTGGGGTGAAGGTACAGATAGCCCTAGTGGGGGTGAGGGGCAAGGTACAGATAGTCCTAGTGGGGGTGGGGGTGAGGGTACAGATAGACCTAGTGGGGGTGGGGTGGGGGTGAAGGTACAGATAGCCCTAGTGGAGGTGGGGGTGGGGTGAAGGTACAGATAGACCTAGTGGAGGTGGGGGTGGGGTGAAGGTACAGATAGCCCTAGTGGGGGTGGGGTGGGGTGAAGGTACAGATAGACGTAGTGGAGGTTGGGGGAATGTACAGATAGCCCTAGTGGAGGTGGGGGTGGTGTGCAGGTACAGATAGCCCTAGTGGGGGTGGGGTGAAGGTACAGATAGCCCTAGTGGGGGTGAGGTGGAGGTGAAGGTACAGATAGCCCTAGTGGGGGTGGGGTGAAGGTACAGATAGCCCCAGTGTGGGTGGGGTGGGGTGAAGGTACAGATAGCCCTAGTGGGGGTGGGGTGAAAGTACAGATAGCCCTAGTGGGGGTGGGGTGAAGGTACTGATAGCCCTAGTGGGGGTGGGGGTGTGGTGAAGATACATATAGCCCTAGTGGGGGTGGGGTGGGGTGAAGGTACAGATAGCCCTAGTGGGGGTGGGGTGGGGGTGAAGGTACAGATAGCCCTAGTGGGGGTGGGGGTGTGGTGAAGGTACAGATAGCCCTAATGGTGGTGGGGTGGGGTGAAGGTACAGATAGCCCTAGTGGGGGTGGGGTGAAAGTACAGATAGCCCTAGTGGGGGTGGGGGGCAAGGTACAGATAGTCCTAGTGGGGGTGGGGGTGAGGGTACAGATAGACCTAGTGGGGGTGGGGGGCAAGGTACAGATAGCCCTAGTGGGGGTGGGGGTGGGGTGAAGGTATAGATAGACCTAGTGGGGGTGGGGGTGGGTTGAAGGTACACATAGCCCTAGTGGGGGTGGGGTGGGGTGAAGGTACAGATAGCCCTAGTGGGGATGGGGTGTGGGTGAAGGTACAGATAGCCCTAGTGGGGGTGGGGTGGGATGAAGGTACACATAGCCCTAGTGGGGGTGGGGTGGGGTGAAGGTACAGATAGCCCTAGTGGGGGTGGGGTGGGGTGAAGGCACAGATAGCCCGAGTGGGGGTGGGGTGAAGGTCCAGATCGACCTAGTGGAGGTGGGGGTGGGGTGAAGGTACAGATAGCCCGAGTGGGGGTGGGGTGGGGTGAAGGTACAGATAGCCCTAGTGGGGGTGGGGTGTGGGTGAAGTTACAGATAGCCCTAGTGGGGGTGGGGTTGGGTGAAGGTACAGATAGACCTAGTGGAGGTGGGGGCGGGGTGAAGGTACAGATAGCCCTAGTGGGGGTGGGGTGGGGGGTGAAGGTACAGATAGACCTAGTGGGAGTGGGGTGAAGGTACTGATAGCCCTAGTGGGGGTGGGGGGAAGGTACAGATAGCCCTAGTGGGGGTGGGGGTGGGGGTGAAGGTACAGATAGCCCTAGTGGGGGTGGGGTGGAGGTGAAGGTACAGATAGCCCTAGTGGGAGTGGGGTGAAGGTACTGATAGCCCTTGTGGGGGTGGGGTGGGGGTGAAGGTGCAGATAGCCCTAGTGGGGGTGGGGGGGAAGATACAGATAGCCCTAGTGGGGGTGAGGTGAAGGTACAGATAGCCCTAGTGGGGATGGGGGTGAAGGTACAGGTAACCCTAGTGGGGGTGAGGTGAAGGTACAGATAGCCCTAGTGGGGGTGGGGTGGGGGTGAAGGTACAGATAGCCCTAGTGGGGGTGGGGTGGGGGTGAAGGTACAGATAGCCCTAGTGGGGGTGGGGTGGGGTGAAGGTACAGATAGCCCTAGTGGGGGTGGGGTGAAGGTAGAGATAGCCCTAGTGGGGTTGGGGGTGGGGTGAAGGTACAGATAGCCCTAGTGGGGGTGGGGTGTGGGTGAAGGTACAGATAGCCCTAGTGGGGGTGGGGTGGGGGTGAAGGTACAGATAGACCTAGTGGAGGTGGGGGTGGGGTGAAGGTACAGATAGACCTAGTGGGGGTGGGGGTGGGGTGAAGGTACAGATAGCCCTAATCGTGGTGGGGTGGGGTGAAGGTACAGATAACCCGACTGGGGGTGAGGTGAAAGTACAGATAGCCCTAGTGGGGGTGGGGGGCAAGGTACAGATAGTCCTAGTGGGGGTGGGGGTGAGGGTACAGATAGACCTAGTGGGGGTGGGGGGCAAGGTACAGATAGCCCTAGTGGGGGTGGGGTGGGGGTGAAGGTACAGATAGCCCTTGTGGGGGTGGGGTGGGTGTGAATGTACAGATAGCCCTAGTGGGGGTGGGGTGGGGTGAAGGTACAGATAGCCCTAGTGGGGGTGGGGGTGGGGGTGAATGTACAGATAGCCCTAGTGGGGGTGGGGGTGGGGTGAAGGTACAGATAGACCTAGTGGGGGTGGGGTTGGGGGGAAGATACAGACAGCCCTAGTGGGTGTGGGGTGAAGGTACAGATAGCCCTAGTGGGGGTTTGGGTGGGGTGAAGGTACAGATTGCCCTAGTGGAGGTGGGGGTGGGGTGAAGGTACACATAGCCCTAGTGGGGGTGGGGTGGGGTGAAGGTACACATTGCCCTAGTGGGGGTGGGGTGGGGTGAAGGTACAGATAGCCCTTGTGGGGATGGTGGTGAAGGTACAGATAGCCCTAGTGGGGGTGGGGTGAAGGTACAGATAGCCCTAGTGGGGGTGGGGTGGGGTGAAGGTACAGATAGCCCTAGTGGGGGTGGGGTGGGGTGAAGGTACACATAGCCCTAGTGGGGGTGGGGTGGGGTGAAGGTACAGATAGCCCTAGTGGGGGTGGGGTGGGGTGAAGGCACAGATAGCCCGAGTGGGGGTGGGGTGAAGGTCCAGATCGACCTAGTGGAGGTGGGGGTGGGGTGAAGGTACAGATAGCCCGAGTGGGGGTGGGGTGGGGTGAAGGTACAGATAGCCCTAGTGGGGGTGGGGTGTGGGTGAAGGTACAGATAGCCCTAGTGGGGGTGGGGTTGGGTGAAGGTACAGATAGACCTAGTGGAGGTGGGGGTGGGGTGAAGGTACAGATAGCCCTAGTGGGGGTGGGGTGGGGGGTGAAGGTACAGATAGCCCTAGTGGGGGTGGGGGGAAGGTACAGATAGCCCTAGTGGGGGTGGGGGTGAATGTACAGATAGCCCTAGTGGGGGTGGGGTGGGGTGAAGGTACAGATAGCCCTAGTGGGGGTGGGGTGGGGTGAAGGTACAGATAGCCCTAGTGGGTGTGGGGTGGAGGTGAAGGTACAGATAGCCCTAGTGGGAGTGGGGTGAAGGTACTGATAGCCCTTGTGGGGGTGGGGGTGAAGGTACAGATAGCCCTAGTGGGGGTGGGGTGGGGGTGAAGGTGCAGATAGCCCTAGTGGGGGTGGGGGGAAGATACAGATAGCCCTAGTGGGGGTGAGGTGAAGGTACAGATAGCCCTAGTGGGGATGGGGGTGAAGGTACAGATAGCCCTAGTGGGGGTGAGGTGAAGGTACAGATAGCCCTAGTGGGGGTGGGGTGGGGGTGAAGGTACAGATAGCCCTAGTGGGGGTGGGGTGGGGGTGAAGGTACAGATAGCCCTAGTGGGGGTGGGGTGGGGTGAAGGTACAGATAGCCCTAGTGGGGGTGGGGTGAAGGTACAGATAGCCCTAGTGGGGTTGGGGGTGGGGTGAAGGTACAGATAGCCCTAGTGGAGGTGGGGGTGGGGTGAAGGTACAGATAGACCTAGTGGAGGTGGGGGTGGGGTGAAGGTACAGATAGCCCTAGTGGGGGTGGGGTGGGGTGAAGGTACAGATAGGCCTAGTGGAGGTTGGGGGAATGTACATATAGCCCTAGTGGGGGTGGGGTGAAGGTACAGATAGCCCTAGTGGGGGTGAGGTGGAGGTGAAGGTACAGATAGCCCTAGTGGAGGTGGGGTGAAGGTACAGATAGCCCTAGTGGGGTTGGGGTGGGGTGGGGGGAAGATACTGATAGCCCTAGTGGGGGTGGGGTGAAGGTACAGATAGCCCTAGTGGGGGTGGGGTGGGGTGAAGGTACAGATAGCCCTAGTGGGGGTGGGGTGGGGGTGAAGGTACTGATAGCCCTAGTGGGGGTGGGGTGAATGTACAGATGGCCCTAATGGGGGTGGGGTGGGGTGGGGTGAAGGTACAGATAGCCCTAGTGGGGGTGGGGTGGGGGTGAAGGTACAGATAGCCCTAGTGGGGGTGGGGTGGGGGTGAAGGTACAGAGAGCCCTAGTGGGGGTGGGGTGGGGGTGAAGGTACAGTTATCCCGGGTGGGGGTGAAGGTACAGATAGTCCTAGTGGTGGTGGGGTGGGGTGAAGGTACAGATAGCCCTAGTGGGGGTGGGGGTGAAGGTACAGATAGCCCTAGTGGGGCTGGGGGTGAAGGTACAGATAGCCCTAGTGGGGATGGGGGTGGGTGAAGGTACAGATAGCCCTAATGGTGGTGGGGTGGGGTGAAGGTACAGATAGCCCTAGTGGGGGTGGGGGGCAAGGTACAGATAGTCCTAGTGGGGGTGGGGGTACAGATAGACCTAGTGGTGGTGGGGGGCAAGGTACAGATAGCCCTAGTGGGGGTGGGGTGGGGGTGAAGGTACAGATAGCCCTAGTGGGGGTGGGGTGGGGGTGAATGTACAGATAGCCCTAGTGGGGGTGGGGTGGGGTGAAGGTACAGATAGCCCTAGTGGGGGTGGGGGTGGGGGTGAATGTACAGATAGCCCTAGTGGGGGTGGGGGTGGGGTGAAGGTACAGATAGCCCTAGTGGGGTTGGGGTGGGGTGGGGGGAAGATACTGATAGCCCTAGTGGGGGTGGGGTGAAGGTACAGATAGCCCTAGTGGGGGTGGGGTGGGGGTGAAGGTACTGATAGCCCTAGTGGGGGTGGGGTGAATGTACAGATAGCCCTAATGGGGGTGGGGTGGGGTGGGGTGAAGGTACAGATAGCCCTAGTGGGGGTGGGGTGGGGGTGAAGGTACAGATAGCCCTAGTGGGGGTGGAGTGGGGGTGAAGTTACAGATAGCCCTAGTGGGGGTGGGGTGGGGGTGAAGGTACAGACAGCCCTAGTGGGGGTGGGGTGGGGTGAAGGTACAGTTATCCCGGGTGGGGGTGAAGGTACAGATAGCCCAAGTGGTGGTGGGGTGGGGTGAAGGTACAGATAGCCCTAGTAGGGGTGGGGGTGAAGGTACAGATAGCCCTAGTGGGGCTGGGGGTGAAGGTACAGATAGCCCTAGTGGGGATGGGGGTGGGTGAAGGTACAGATAGCCCTAGTGGGGGTGGGGTGAAGGTACAGATAGCCCTAGTGGGGGTGAGGGGCAAGGTACAGATAGTCCTAGTGGGGGTGGGGGTGAGGGTACAGATAGACCTAGTGGGGGTGGGGGGCAAGGTACAGATAGCCCTAGTGGGGGTGGGGTGGGGGTGAAGGTACAGATAGCCCTAGTGGGGGTGGGGTGGGGGTGAATGTACAGATAGCCCTAGTGGGGGTGGGGGTGGGGTGAAGGTACAGATAGACCTAGTGGGGGTGGGGTGGGGTGAAGGTACAGATAGCCCTAGTGGGGGTGGGGTGAAGGTACAGATAGCCCTAGTGGGGGTGGGGTGGGGGGTGAAGGTACAGATAGACCTAGTGGCAGTGGGGTGAAGGTACTGATAGCCCTAGTGGGGGTGGGGGGAAGGTACAGATAGCCCTAGTGGGGGTAGCGTGGAGGTGAAGGTACAGATAGCCCTAGTGGGAGTGGGGTGAAGGTACTGATAGCCCTAGTGGGGGTGGGGGGAAGGTACAGATAGCCCTCGTGGGGGTGGGGGGAATGTACAGATAGCCCTAGTGGGGGTGGGGGTGAAGGTACAGATAGACCTAGTGGGGGTGGGGTGGGGGTGAAGGTGCAGATAGCCCTAGTGGGGGTGAGGTGAAGGTACAGATAGCCCTAGTGGGGATGGGGGTGAAGGTACAGATAGCCCTAGTGGGGGTGGGGTGAAGGTACAGATAGCCCTAGTGGGGGTGGGGTGGGGGTGAAGGTACAGATAGCCCTAGTGGGGGTGGGGGTGGGGTGAAGGTACAGATAGCCCTAGTGGGGGTGGGGTGGGGGTGAAGGTACAGATAGCCCTAGTGGGGGTGGGTTGAAGGTACAGATAGCCCTAGTGGGGGTGGGGTGGTGTGAAGGTACAGATAGCCCTAGTGGGGGTGGGGTGGGGGTGAAGGGACAGATAACCCTAGTGGGGGTGGGGGTGAAGTTACAGATAGCCCTAGTGGGGGTGAGGTGAAGGTACAGATAGCCCTAGTGGGGGTGGGGTGGGGGTGAAGGTACAGAGAGCCCTAGTGGGGGTGGGGTGGGGGTGAAGGTACAGATAGCCCTAGTGGGGGTGGGGTGGGGTGAAGGTACAGATAGCTCTAGTGGGGGTGGGGTGAAGGTACAGATAGCCCCAGTGTGGGTGGGGTGGGGTGAAGGTACAGATAGCCCTAGTGGGGGTGGGGTGAATGTACAGATAGCCCTAGTGGGCGTGGGGTGCGGTGAAGGTACAGATAGCCCTAGTGGGCGTGGGGTGGGGGTGAATGTACAGATAGCCCTAGTGGGGGTGGGGGGAAGGTACAGATAGCCCTAGTGGGGGTGGGGGGAAGGTACAGATAGCCCTAGTGGGGGTGGGGGGAAGGTACAGATAGCCCTAGTGGGGGTTGGGGGAGGGTACAGATAGCCCTAGTGGGGGTGGGGTGGGGGTGAAGGTACAGATAGCCCTAGTGGGGGTGGGGTGAAGGTACAGATAGCCCTAGTGGGGCTGGGGTGGGGTGAAGGTACAGATAGCCCTAGTGGGGGTGGGGTGATGGTACAGATAGCCCTAGTGGGGGTGGGGTGAAGGTACAGATAGCCCTAGTGGGGCTGGGGTGGGGGGAAGGTACAGATAGCCCTAGTGGGGGTGGGGTGAAGGTACAGATAGCCCTAGTGGGGGTGGGGTGGGGGCGAAGGTACAGATAGCCCTAGTGGGGGTGGGGTGAAGGTACAGATAGCCCTAGTGGGGTGGAGTGGGGGTGAAGGTACAGATAGCCCTAGTGGGGGTGGGGTGGGGTGAAGGTACAGAAAGCCCTAGAGGGTGTGGGGTGAAGGTACAGATAACCCTAACGGGGGTGGGGGGGAAGGTACAGATAGCCCTAGTGGGGGTGGGGGTGGGGTGAAGGTACAGATAGCCCTAGTGGGGGTGGGGTGAATGTACAGATAGCCCTAGTGGGGGTGGGGTGAAGGTACTGATAGCCCTAGTGGGGGTGTGGGTGAAGGTACAGATAGCCCTAGTGGGGGTGGGGTGGGGGTGAAGGTACAGATAGCCCTAGTGGGGGTGGGGTGGGGTGAAGGTACAGATAGCCCTAGTGGGGGTGGGATGGGGGAGAAAGTACAGATAGCCCTAGTGGGGGTGGGGTGGGGTGAAGGTACAGATAGCCCTAGTGGGGGTGGGGTGGGGTGAAGGTACAGATAGCCCTAGTGGGGGTGGGGGTGGGGTGAAGGTACAGATAGCCCTAGTGGGGGTGGGGTGAATGTACAGATAGCCCTAGTGGGGGTGGGGGAGGGGTGAAGTTACAGATGGCACTGGTGGGGGTGGGGGAGGGGTGAAGGTACAGATGGCACTAGTGGGGGTGGGGGTGGGGTGAAGGTACAGATAGCCCTAGTGGGGGTGGGGGTGGGGTGAAGGTACAGATAGCCCTAGTGGGGGTGGGGTGGGGGTGTAGGTACAGATAGCCCTAGTGGGGGTGGGGTGGGGTGAAGGTACAGATAGCCCTAGTGGGGGTGAAGGTACAGATAGCCCTCGTTTGTGTGGGGGTGGGGGTGAAGGTACAGATAGCCCTAGTGGGGATGGGGGTGAAGGTACAGATAGCCCTAGTGGGGGTGAGGTGAAGGTACAGATAGCCCTCGTGGGGTTGGGGTGGGGGTGAAGGTACAGATAGCCCTAGTAGGGGTGGGGTGGGGTGAAGGTACAGATAGCCCTAGTAGGGGTGGGGTGGGGGTGAAGGTACAGATAGCCCTAGTGGGGGTGGGGTGGGGTGAAGGTGCAGATAGCCCTAGTGGGGGTGGGGTGAAGGTACAGATAGCCCTAGTGGGGGTGGGGTGAAGGTACAGATAGCCCTTGTGGGGGTGGGGTGTGGGTGTAGGTATAGATAGCAATAGTGGGGGTGGGGGTGGGGTGAAGGTACAGATAGCCCTACTGGGGGTGGGGGTGGGGTGAAGGTACAGATAGCCCTAGTGGGGGTGGGGTGGGGGGAAGGTACAGATAGCCCTAGTGGGGGTGGGGTGAAGGCACAGATAGCCCTAGTGGGGGTGGGTGAAGGCACAGATAGCCCTAGAGGGGGTGGGGTGAAGGCACAGATAGCCCTAGTGGGGGTGGGGGTGAAGGTACAGATAGCCCTAGTGGGGCTAGGGTGGGTTGAAGGTACAGATAGACCTAGTGGGGCTAGGGTGGGTTGAAGGTACAGATAGCCCTAGTGGGGGTGGGGTGGGTTAAGGTACAGATAGCCCTAGTGCGGGTGGGGTGGGGTGAAGGTACAGATAGCCCTAGTGGGGGTGGGGGTGAAGGTACAGATAGCCCTAGTGGGGCTGGGGTGGGGTGAAGGTACAGATAGCCCTAGTGGGGGTGGGGTGAAGGTACAGATAGCCCTAGTGGGGGTGGGGTGAAGGTACAGATAGCCCTAGTGGGGGTCGGGGTGAAGGTACAGATAGCCCTAGTGGGGGTGGGGTGGGGGTGAAGGTACAGATAGCCCTAGTGGGGATGGGGTGGGGTGAAGGTACAGATAGCCCTAGTGGGGATGGGGTGGGGTGAAGGTACAGATAGCCCTAGTGGGGGTGGGGTGCGGGTGAAGGTACAGATAGCCCTAGTGGGGCTTGGGTGGGGGGAAGGTACAGATAGCCCCAGTGGGGGTGGGGTGGGGGTGAAGGTACAGATAGCCCTAGTGGGGGTGGGGTGGGGGTGAAGGTACAGATAGCCCTAGTGGGGGTGGGGTGAAGGTACAGATAGTCCTAGTGGGGGTGGGGTGGGGGTGAAGGTACAGATAGCCCTAGTGGGGGTGGGGTGAAGGTACAGATAGTCCTAGTGGGGATGGGGTGGGGTGAAGGTACAGATAGCCCTAGTGGGGGTGGGGGTGATGGTACAGATAGCCCTAGTGGGGGTGGTGGTGAAGGTACAGATGGACCTAGTGGGGGTGGGGTGAAGGTACAGATAGCCCTAGTGGGGGTGAAGGTACAGATAGCCCTAGTGGGTGTGGGGTGGGGTGAAGGTACAGATAGACCTAGTGGGGGTGGGGTGAAGGTACAGATAGCCCTAGTGGGGGTGGGGTGAAGGTACAGATAGCCCTAGTGGGGGTGGGGGTGAAGGTACAGATAGCCCTAGTGGGGATGGGGTGGGGTGAAGGTACAGATAGCCCTAGTGGGGGTGGGGTGGGGGTGAAGGTACAGATAGCCCTAGTGGGGGTGGGGTGGGGTGAAGGTACAGATAGCCCTAGTGGGGGTGGGGTGGGGTGAAGGTACAGATAGCCCTAGTGGGGGTGGGGTGAAGGTACAGATAGCCCTAGTGGGGGTGGGGTGAAGGTACAGATAGCCCTAGTAGGGGTGGGGGTGGGGTGAAGGTACAGATAGCCCTAGTGGAGGTGGGGGTGGGGTGAAGGTACAGATAGACCTAGTGGAGGTGGTGGTGGGGTGAAGGTACAGATAGACGTAGTGGAGGTTGGGGGAATGTACAGATAGCCCTAGTGGGGGTGGGGTGAAGGTACAGATAGCCCTAGTGGGGGTGGGGTGAAGGTACAGATAGCCCTAGTGGGGGTGGGGTGGGGGTGAAGGTACAGATAGCCCTAGTGGGGGTGGGGGTGGGGTGAAGGTACAGATAGCCCTAGTGGGGGTGGGGTGGGGGTGAAGGTACAGATAGCCCTAGTGGGGGTGGGGTGAAGGTACAGATAGCCCTAGTGGGGGTGGGGTGGTGTGAAGGTACAGATAGCCCTAGTGGGGGTGGGGTGGTGTGAAGGTACAGATAGCCCTACTGGGGGTGGGGTGGGGGTGAAGGGACAGATAACCCTAGTGGGGGTGGGGGTGAAGTTACAGATAGCCCTAGTGGGGGTGAGGTGAAGGTACAGATAGCCCTAGTGGGGGTGGGGTGGGGGTGAAGGTACAGATAGCCCTAGTGGGGGTGGGGTGGGGGTGAAGGTACAGATAGCCCTAGTGGGGGTGGGGTGGGGTGAAGGTACAGATAGCTCTAGTGGGGGTGGGGTGAAGGTACAGATAGCCCCAGTGTGGGTGGGGTGGGGTGAAGGTACAGATAGCCCTAGTGGGGGTGGGGTGAATGTACAGATAGCCCTAGTGGGCGTGGGGTGCGGTGAAGGTACAGATAGCCCTAGTGGGCGTGGGGTGGGGGTGAATGTACAGATAGCCCTAGTGGGGGTGGGGGGAAGGTACAGATAGCCCTAGTGGGGGTGGGGGGAAGGTACAGATAGCCCTAGTGGGGGTGGGGGGAAGGTACAGATAGCCCTAGTGGGGGTGGGGGGAGGGTACAGATAGCCCTAGTGGGGGTGGGGTGGGGGTGAAGGTACAGATAGCCCTAGTGGGGGTGGGGTGAAGGTACAGATAGCCCTAGTGGGGCTGGGGTGGGGTGAAGGTACAGATAGCCCTAGTGGGGGTGGGGTGATGGTACAGATAGCCCTAGTGGGGGTGGGGTGAAGGTACAGATAGCCCTAGTGGGGCTGGGGTGGGGGGAAGGTACAGATAGCCCTAGTGGGGGTGGGGTGAAGGTACAGATAGCCCTAGTGGGGGTGGGGTGGGGGCGAAGGTACAGATAGCCCTAGTGGGGGTGGGGTGAAGGTACAGATAGCCCTAGTGGGGTGGAGTGGGGGTGAAGGTACAGATAGCCCTAGTGGGGGTGGGGTGGGGTGAAGGTACAGAAAGCCCTAGAGGGTGTGGGGTGAAGGTACAGATAACCCTAACGGGGGTGGGGGGGAAGGTACAGATAGCCCTAGTGGGGGTGGGGGTGGGGTGAAGGTACAGATAGCCCTAGTGGGGGTGGGGTGAATGTACAGATAGCCCTAGTGGGGGTGGGGTGAAGGTACAGATAGCCCTAGTGGGGGTGGGGGTGAAGGTACAGATAGCCCTAGTGGGGGTGGGGTGGGGTGAAGGTACAGATAGCCCTAGTGGGGGTGGGGTGGGGTGAAGGTACAGATAGCCCTAGTGGGGGTGGGGGTGGGGGTGAAGGTACAGATAGCCCTAGTGGGGGTGGGGTGAAGGTACAGATAGCCCTAGTGGGGGTGGGGTGGGGGTGTAGGTACAGATAGCCCTAGTGGGGGTGGGGTGGGGTGAAGGTACAGATAGCCCTAGTGGGGGTGAAGGTACAGATAGCCCTCGTTTGTGTGGGGGTGGGGGTGAAGGTACAGATAGCCCTAGTGGGGATGGGGGTGAAGGTACAGATAGCCCTAGTGGGGGTGAGGTGAAGGTACAGATAGCCCTCGTGGGGTTGGGGTGGGGGTGAAGGTACAGATAGCCCTAGTAGGGGTGGGGTGGGGTGAAGGTACAGATAGCCCTAGTAGGGGTGGGGTGGGGGTGAAGGTACAGATAGCCCTAGTGGGGGTGGGGTGGGGTGAAGGTGCAGATAGCCCTAGTGGGGGTGGGGTGAAGGTACAGATAGCCCTAGTGGGGGTGGGGTGAAGGTACAGATAGCCCTAGTGGGGGTGGGGGGGAAGGTACAGATAGCCCTAGTAGGGGTGGGGGTGGGGTGAAGGTACAGATAGCCCTTGTGGGGGTGGGGTGGGGGTGTAGGTATAGATAGCCCTAGTGGGGGTGGGGGTGGGGTGAAGGTACAGATAGCCCTAGTGGGGGTGGGGGTGGGGTGAAGGTACAGATAGCCCTAGTGGGGGTGGGGTGGGGGGAAGGTACAGATAGCCCTAGTGGGGGTGGGGTGAAGGCACAGATAGCCCTAGTGGGGGTGGGGTGAAGGCACAGATAGCCCTAGTGGGGGTGGGGTGAAGGCACAGATAGCCCTAGTGGGGGTGGGGGTGAAGGTACAGATAGCCCTAGTGGGGCTAGGGTGGGTTGAAGGTACAGATAGCCCTAGTGGGGCTAGGGTGGGTTGAAGGAACAGATAGCCCTAGTGGGGGTGGGGTGGGGTGAAGGTACAGATAGCCCTAGTGCGGGTGGGGTGGGGTGAAGGTACAGATAGCCCTAGTGGGGGTGGGGGTGAAGGTACAGATAGCCCTAGTGGGGCTGGGGTGGGGTGAAGGTACAGATAGCCCTAGTGGGGGTGGGGTGAAGGTACAGATAGCCCTAGTGGGGGTGGGGTGAAGGTACAGATAGCCCTAGTGGGGGTCGGGGTGAAGGTACAGATAGCCCTAGTGGGGGTGGGGTGGGGGTGAAGGTACAGATAGCCCTAGTGGGGATGGGGTGGGGTGAAGGTACAGATAGCCCTAGTGGGGATGGGGTGGGGTGAAGGTACAGATAGCCCTAGTGGGGGTGGGGTGGGGGTGAAGGTACAGATAGCCCTAGTGGGGCTTGGGTGGGGGCAAGGTACAGATAGCCCTAGTGGGGGTGGGGTGGGGGTGAAGCTACAGATAGCCCTAGTGGGGGTGGGGTGGGGGTGAAGGTACAGATAGCCCTAGTGGGGGTGGGGTGAAGGTACAGATAGTCCTAGTGGGGGTGGGGTGGGGGTGAAGGTACAGATAGCCCTAGTGGGGGTGGGGTGAAGGTACAGATAGTCCTAGTGGGGATGGGGTGGGGTGAAGGTACAGATAGCCCTAGTGGGGGTGGGGGTGATGGTACAGATAGCCCTAGTGGGGGTGGTGGTGAAGGTACAGATGGACCTAGTGGGGGTGGGGTGAAGGTACAGATAGCCCTAGTGGGGGTGAAGGTACAGATAGCCCTAGTGGGTGTGGGGTGGGGTGAAGGTACAGATAGACCTAGTGGGGGTGGGGTGAAGGTACAGATAGCCCTAGTGGGGGTGGGGTGAAGGTACAGATAGCCCTAGTGGGGGTGGGGGTGAAGGTACAGATAGCCCTAGTGGGGGTGGGGTGGGGTGAAGGTACAGATAGCCCTAGTGGGGGTGGGGTGGGGGTGAAGGTACAGATAGCCCTAGTGGGGGTGGTGGTGAAGGTACAGATGGACCTAGTGGGGGTGGGGGTGAAGGTACAGATAGCCCTAGTGGGGGTGGTGGTGAAGGTACAGATGGACCTAGTGGGGGTGGGGTGAAGGTACAGATAGCCCTAGTGGGGGTGGGGGTGGGGTGAAGGTACAGATAGCCCTAGTGGGGGTGGGGGTGGGGTGAAGGTACAGATAGCCCTAGTGGGGGTGGGGTGAAGGTACAGATATCCCTAGTGGGGGTGGGATGGGGTGAAGGGATTGAATTCGTCTCAAAGGTGGAGATAAAACAATGGGTGGAAACAGATTTGAAAATCATGGAAATAGGTGGGAAAAGAAAAATATAAGATGTATAAATTACATCGTAATTATTGGGAAAAGGGGGTTGGGACGGAGGAGAGATGTTTCATGCTCTGGAGTTGTTGAACGCGATGTTGAGTCCGGAAGGCTGCAGAGCGCCGGGTCAGAAGAGGGAGGTGGTGGGTCGCAAACTGGAGGGGGGCCCTCTTTCGGAACCAGGGTGTCATGTTTACAGTTTCCCTGCCTCCCATTGGCTCCGCCGTCCTGAGCCTCGGGAAGGCTGAGAGAACGCTCGCGGTGTGTCTCTGCGATTTCCGCTCGCCCCTTCCCTCCGAAGCACCCCCGCCAACTCGCAGTCGGACGGTCCCAGTGCCGTCTTTTCCATCTCAAACCATTCCCCCACCTTTCACCGGATCCATGGCCGCAGCACCTCCTTCGGCATTGGACTGGAAACAGTTTCCAGCGGAAATTCTCCCCGAGCGCACTCGAACAACTCTTGCCCCCTCCTCTCTCCCTCCCTGTCTCTCTCTCTGCTCTTCACACCACCACCGTCCCAGCCAATGTTGAGACAATGAAAGACGTGTGTTGCAACCCCTCGATAATCTTTGCACCTCTCTAGTTTACTTGCATATCTGTAATCCCTCCGTCCTTGCCCTTCGCCGCTGGCCCTTAGACTGCACCGAACGCCACGATTGCATCTTTTTTCTCTCTCGTGTGCGCGCTCTCTCTTTCGTGTGCGCGCTCTCTCTCGTGTGCGCTCTCTTTCGTGTGCGCTCTCTTTCGTGTGCGCGCTCTCTCGTGTGCGCGCTCTCTCGTGTGCGCGCTCTCTCGTGTGCGCGCTCTCTCGTGTGCGCTCTCTCTCGTGTGCGCGCTCTCTCGTGTGCGCGCTCTGTCTCTCGTGTGCGCGCTCTCTCTCTCGTGTGCGCGCTCTCTCTCTTGTGTGCGCGCTCTCTCTCTTGTGTGCGCGCTCTCTGTTGTGTGCACGCTCTCTCTCTTGTGTGCGCGCTCTCTCTTGTGTGCGCGCTCTCTCTTGTGTGCGCGCTCTCTCTTGTGTGCGCGCTCTCTCTCTTGTGTGCGCGCTCTCTCTCTTGTGTGCGCGCTCTCTCTTGTGTGCGCGCTCTCTCTCTTGTGTGCGCGCTCTCTCTCTTGTGTGCGCTCTCTCTCTTGTGTGCGCGCTCTCTCTCTTGTGTGCGCGCACTCTTTCTTGTGTGCGCTCTCTCTCTTGTGTGCGCGCTCTCTCTCTTGTGTGCGCGCACTCTTTCTTGTGTGCGCGCTCTCTCTCTTGTGTGCGCGCTCTCTCTCTTGTGTGCGCGCTCTCTTTCTTGTGTGCGCGCTCTCTCTCTCTTGTGTGCGCGCTCTCTCTCTCTTGTGTGCGCGCTCTCTCTCTCTTGTGTGCGCGCTCTCTCTCTTGTGTGCGCGCTCTCTCTCTTGTGTGCGCGCTCTCTCTCTTGTGTGCGCGCTCTCTCTCTCTTGTGTGCGCGCTCTCTCTTGTGTGCGCGCTCTCTCTCTTGTGTGCGCGCTCTCTCTCTTGTGTGCGCGCTCTCTCTCTTGTGTGCGGCTCTCTCTCTCTCTTGTGTGCGCGCTCTTTCTCTCTCTTGTGTGCGCGCTCTCTCTCTTGTGTGCGCGCTGTTTCTCTCTCTTGTGTGCGCGCTCTTTCTCTCTTGTGTGCGCGCTCTTTCTCTCTTGTGTGCGCGCTCTTTCTCTCTCTTGTGTGCGCGCTCTTTCTCTTGTGTGCGCGCTGTTTCTCTCTCTTGTGTGCGCGCTCTTTCTCTCTTGTGTGCGCGCTCTTTCTCTCTTGTGTGCGCGCTCTTTCTCTCTCTTGTGTGCGCGCTCTCTCTCTCTCTCTTGTGTGCGTGCTCTTTCTCTCTCTTGTGTGCGCGCTCTCACTCTCTCTTGTGTGCGCTCTCTCTCTCTCTCGTTCCTCACTGATGGTTGCCGCACCCCTGCCGCCATGGTTTAAACCCCCCCCCCCCCACCTTCACACGGGCGACCTGTCCCACGGGAACTCCCGTCTGGCTCTGATCGGGTGCAGCCCGCCCAGGTCCTGCCTCCCCAAGAGTCGGTCAACCTCCTGCACCATCCTTCCAGCCACCCGTCCACCTGCTTTATCCTCCTGTTTCCTTACTGACTTGTGTGTGTACAGTGGGGGTAGTCTGGAGATCCCTGTCCGCTAATGTCCGACCTAACCCTCTACATTCTGACTGCAGGAGCACACACCACCCCCCCCCCCCCCTTTACATCTACATACCAACGTCCACCTTCCCCCCACCTCCTCGGAGAGCTCTGCACCGGCATCCTTGAACCCTGGCGTCAGGGAGGGAACACGCCAGCCTGGATTCATGTCTGCAGCTATAGCTGCAGCAACGCTTGCCTGTTCCCATGTCTTTCAAATCACCCATCACTGCAGCTCTTCCAGGCTACCTTGTTCCACCAGATACCCACAACCTCACCCCCGCCCCCCACCCCCCTCCCCCCTGCTGTGAGTGCCATGGACCTGGCACTAGCTGCACCCCCCCAGATGAACCTCTTGTGTGCACTCTCTCTGCCGCTCGCGCTCTCTCTCTCTCTCTGCCGCTCGCGCGCTCTCTCTCTCTGCCGCTCGCGCGCTCTCTCTCTCTGCCGCTCGTGCGCTCTCTCTCTCTGCCGCTCACGCGCTCTCTCTCTCTGCCGCTCGCGCTCTCTCTGTCTGCCGCTCGCGCTCTCTCTCTCTGTCTGCCGCTCGCGCTCTCTCTCTCTGTCTGCCGCTCGCGCTCTCTCTCTCTGTCTGCCGCTCGCGCGCTCTCTCTCTCTCTGCCGCTCGCGCGCTCTCTCTCTCTGCTGCTCGCGCGCTCTCTCTCTGCCGCTCGCGCTCTCTCTCTCTCTCTGCCGCTCGCGCTCTCTCTCTCTCTCTGTCTCTCCCTGCTGCTTGCTCTCTCTCTCTTTCCCTGCCGCTCGCGCTCTCTCTGTCGTGCTCTCTCTCTCTCTGCCACCCACGCTCTCTCTCTCCCTGCCGCTCATGCTCTCTCTCTCTGTCTTGCTCTCTCTCACTCTGCCGCCCGCGCTCTCTCTCTCCCTGCTGCTCGCTCTTTCTCTCTTGCTCCCTGCCGCTCGTGCTCTCTCTCTCTCTCCCTGCTGCTCGCTCTCTCTCTCTCGCTCCCTGCCGCTTGTGCTCTCTCTTTCCGTGCCACTCGTGCTCTCTCTCTCTCTCTCTCTCTCTCCCCCTCCCTCTCCCTACCGCTCGTGCTCTCTCTCTCTCTCTCTCTGCCGTGCTCTCTCTCACTCTGCCGCCCGCTTTCTCTCTCTCTCTCCCTGCTGCTCGCTCTCTCTCTCTCTCGCTCCCTGCCGCTTGCGCTCTCTCTTTCCGTGCCGCTCGTGCTCTCTCTCTCTGCCATGCTCTCTCTCTCTCTTTCTGCCGCCCGCTCTCTCTCTCTCTCTCTCTCTCTCTCCCTCCCTCTCTCCCTGCTGCTCGCTCTCTCTCTCGCTCCCTGCCGCTTGCGCGCTTTCTCTCTCCGTGCCGCCCGTGCTCTCTCTCTCTCTGCCGTGCTCTCTCTCCCTCTCTTTCTGCCGCCCGCTCTCTCTCTCTCCCTCCCTCTCCCTGCCACTCACGCTCTCTCTCTCTCTTTCCCTGCCACTCGTGCTCTCTCTCTGTTGTGCTTGCTCTCTCTCTCTCTCTGCCGCCCACTCTCTCTCTCTCTCTCCCTACCGCTCGTGCTCTCTCTCTCTCTCTGCCGTGCTCTCTCTCACTCTGCCGCCCGCTTTCTCTCTCTCTCCCTGCTGCTCGCTCTCTCTCTCTTGCTCCCTGCCGCTCGTGCTCTCTCGCTCTCTCCCTGCTGCTCGCTCTCTCTCTCTCTCCCCTGCCGCTTGCGCTCTCTCTCTTTCCGTGCCGCTCGTGCTCTCTCTCTGCCGTGCTCTCTCTTTCTGTCGCCCGCTCTCTCTCTCTCTCTCTCATTCTCTCTCCCTGCTGCTTGCGCGCCCTCTCTCTCTCTCTCTCTGCCACCCTGCCCCTCGATCTCTCTCTCTCTCTGCCACCCTGCCCCTCGCGCGCTCTCTCTCTCTCTCTCTCTCTCTCTCTCGCTCTCTCTCTCTATGTCTCGCCCTTTCCCCCCTTCCACTGTGTAAATAAACCGCACCGCCTCCACTGTGAGGGTTGTTGAGTGTTGATGTTCAGAGAGACTATAATGCAGAAAGGCGAGCGTGCAGGTACAGGAAGCAGTTAGGGAGACAGGTGACCCACTGGCCTTTATTGCGAGGGGGTTGGAGAACACGAGTAAAGAAGTCTCGCCACAACCATACAGACCTCACTATAGAGGACACAAGCAGCATCCCGGAAGTAGCTATAAATCAGGAAGTGGATGGGAGGGACGAGCTCAGGAAGGTGACAGCCACCAGGGAAGTGGGGTCGAGCCATGGGAAACTTGCGGTGCAGAAAGAGAGACCGTTCAGCCCATCGCGTCAGTGCCGGCCAGAGACAGATTGAAAAAGGAAACTTGGCCGCTCGTTTTAATCCGGCTTTCCGAGCCCCTGGTCCATAGCCCTTACAGATTCCAGCACCTTCAGGTGCTGATCCAGGTTCCTTTACAATGAGTTGAGCGTTTCAGCCTCAACCACCATCTTAGGCAGTAAATTCCAGACCCCCACCGCCCTCTGGGTGAAGAGATTTTCCCCCATGTCCCCTCTCATCCTTCTACCAATCACCTTAAATCTATGCCCCCTGCTAATTGACCCCTCAGCTAGTTGGCGTTGGGTGGGGGGGGGGGTGGGTGGGTGGGTACGTACCAAGTTTTTCCTGTCTACCCCTATCTCGGCCCCTCAATCAGGTCACCCCCCTCCCTCAGCCTCCTCTGTTCCAAGGAGAATAACCCCCCCCCCCCCCCCCCCCATCCCCCCACCCCACCCCCAGCATGTCCCCGTCTCTCCTCACCGCTGCAATTTTCCAGCCCTGGCCACATTCTTGTCAATCTCCTCCGCGCTCTCTCTCTCTCTCCAGAGCGATTCTGTCCGTCCTGTCAGGTAAGGTGACCTAGAACTGTGTCCACACGCCGTTCCCGCTGTGGCCTGACCAGCGTCTTGTACAGTTCCGGCATCACCTCCCTGCCTTTTGTCTCCAGCCCCTCGCCCGGTCAAGGGGAGCATTCCATATACGCTTCCTTGACCACCTTGTCCACCTGTCCCGCCACCTTCGGGGACCCTGCGGACGTGCTGTCCAAGGCCTCTCACTTCCTCGACCCCTCTCACTATCCTTCCAGTTTATGGGGTATTCTCTTGCTTTGTTTGCCCCCCCTCCCCAGGTGCATTATTACCTCACACTTCTCCGGACTGAGGAATTAGTTGGAGCTGCGGGCTGACGGGTCCCCAGCTCCTGATGGACTTCACCCTAGGGTCTTAAAAGAATTGGCTAGTGAGACAGCTGGTGTGTTGGTTTTAATTTTCCAAAACTCATCAGACTCGCAGAAGGCTCCATTCGATTGGAAAATAGCAAATATTAACTCCTTTATTCAAAAGGGAGGGAGACAGAGAGCGGGAGGCTACGGGCCAGTTAGCCTAACATCCGTCATAGGGAAAATGTTAGAAGATATTATTAAAAATTCTAATAGCGGGGCACTCAGAAAAATTCAAGGCCATCAGGCAGAGTCACCA